>JABUQX010004631.1:0-40000 GCA_015478945.1 Trachelipus rathkii
AATATATATATATATATTATATATTATATATATAATATTATATATATATTATATATATTTATCATTATATATATATATATATAATATATATATATACATATATATATAATATATAGTATTTATTAATATATATATATATAATATTATAATTTTTATATACTATATATATATATATATATATATTATATATATAATAAATATATATAATATATACTATATATATATTATTACTATATATATATGTATACGAATATATATATATATATATAATATATTATATATATATATATATATACTATATATCATACTTATATATATATATATATATATTATATAATTATTATATATATATAATATTATGTTATTATATATATATATATATAATATATATATATATATAATATATATATATATAATATATATATATATATATTATATATATATATTATATTGTGTGTGTGTATGATGTGTGTATGTATGTATATGCAGGAGAAATAACGAGTTGAGTTTAGGAGAAAAAGCTTTTAAAGATGGCGAAGGCGTATAGAAAACCAAAAGCGTACTAAGAAAACTATAAAAAGATAGAACGGAGAGATTCTTGTAGACCAGAAGAAAGAAATGATAGATGGACGGAATACTATGAAGATCTGCTAATGTAGAATACAGAGAACAAAAGGAAGAAGCTGCAGATCAGACGAGGGAGGAGGAAGAGAGAGGAGGAAGGCGGAGAGATAAGGTGGAGGATATGAGGAGGCTATTAAAAGGATGAAGAAGGGTAAAGTTCCAGGAGAGGATGGAGTGCCTGTGGATTGTTGGTGGAGGGAGGAGAGGAGCTGAGAGGGAGGATCATCATCATCATTTTGATGAACAAGTGTTGGAGAGAGGGAAAGGTGGGGCAAATCAATAAATAAAACCGAATATAAAGGTGTGCGACCTTTCTTCAAATCAGTTATAGAGGCATTTCACTGATAGACCATCTGACGAAAATATACGAGAAATTGTGAGGAAGGTTGAAGAGTAGGTAGAGCGGACTCGAAGAAGGGCAATACGGCGTATTAGAAGAGACGAGCGAACGACGAACCTCTTCATTCCACTGAGAATGGTTCGGAGAAGATGCTGGAAATGGCAAGAGATTCTTTGTAGCCTTCATCGATCTGCAAAGGCATTTGATTCGATGCCAAGGAAAAACTCTATGGGAGGAATTATGGTCGGAGGGAAGATTATAGAAGGCAATAGAAAGTATGTATGAGGAATGCAGTTGTAATGTTAGAACCGAGTGCGAGAACGATAGTTGGTTTGAGGTGAAAACAGGAGTGAAGCAGGGGAGTGTCTTATCGCCCTGCTGTTATATTATATTTAGACGTGCTGATAAGGTAAAGTGAAAGAGAGATTGGGAGAATTTGAAGGAGGGGGGACATAATGGCATTATAGACGCGACCGATATGGCATTTGGAGCCGAGAGGCGGAGCAACGATTCGAGAGGTGGTGAGTTGTTTGCGGGGGTTGGAGTAGAGGGGATTGAAGACTGACGTACAGAAGACAGAAGATATTAACCAGTAACATTAGGAACTGAGGAGGGGATTGATAATGATGGGTGAGATAGGCATTGAGGTGAAGGGCGGTTAAATCCTGCAATTATCTCGGATGGGAGGAAGTGGAGGAGAGATTATGCGAAGAATGGAAAAGTATGGATTAGTTATGAAAGCGGTATATCCCCATAATGAAAGATAGAAACGTTGGAATAGAAGTTAAAATAGTGATTTTTAAAAGTATACTGACTCCGACACTGTTGTACGGAGCGCAAACATGGACAACAACGAGACGAGAGGAGAGTAGAAAACAAGCGGCGGAAATGAGGGTATTAAGAAATGATTGGAAAGTGTAGGAGAGACAGAATAAGAAATGAGGTTATTAGAAAGATATAGGGGTGAAGAAGATGAAACTGAAGATGGGATGTTGGGGAGATTGAGAATGGTGGGGAATCTGGAGAGGATGGAGGGCAGGACGAGAATGCCGGAAAAGAGATGGGAATGGACACCAGAGGGCAAAAGACCAAGGGAAAGTGGAAGACCGAAGAAGAGATGGGTGGAGTCGGTGGAGGACTCTGGAAAGATGTCAGCTACCGAAAATGAGAGTGTGTAAGAGAAGAGGAATAGTTGCAAGAGAGACTGTCATGAGAGAAAAGATTGCTTGCGGTTGCTGACAGGCATGAAGAGTCTTCCTGGAGTGGAAAGAAGTGAATTATATATTGATATATATATATTATATATATATTATATATATAATAATTATATATATATATATATATATTATATATTATATCATATATATATATTATATATATATATATAATAGATATAATATATATATATATATATATAAATATACTATATATATATATATATATATAATATATATACTAATATTACTCATAGACTTACATCGTTTTACAGGTCAATTTTCAGATTTCTTGCTTTTTTGCTGGAGAGTGATTTCAAAAATATTTTCATTGTCGACTTCTGTGCTCTGAGCATCTCGATGAACAATTAACAGTAAAAGCAAGACCTAGTAATGCATCCCTCACCAACACTATTTCTAAATACGTTTTCAGACGCTTAATGTGAAAAGGTTTTTTTCTACTGTTGCGGTGGATACAGGCAATACTGCTTAGATATTCATTAGAGTAGCAATGTTAGGAAACATCCTCTTGTCACACTTAGCCAAAGCACCGATCGCAGTTTTTTTTTTCAATTTTCTAAAAGACATTTACGCTGCCAGATACACCACTCTCCTATTTAGTGTATCTCCGTGAAGGTCTGGGACGGTCGTCTTATAAAGAGCATGCTTTTTTCAAATATGCTTATAAAGGTACATTGCGCTTTTACTGGTAAAATATACGAAGTGAACATGATAGTGTTTCATGCGAGAGAAATCGATCAGCCAGCGAAGAAATCAGATCATCAAATAAACTGAATAAAAACTGAGATGCAGGTCAATATGATCGGATCTTGATTGCAGAACATTACAACGATGTTTTGGGACTTCGTAGTTTTGGAATTGTTATGTTCAATAACCAAGCTGATCGCATACATTTTTAGGCTTGTGTGATTATGTTTTTTAAACCTGTCGCAATTTGTCTATCTTTTTCGAGAAGGTGAAAAAATGTCTTTCACTAAGTTTATTGCACTAACAATGTCCAAATACACACTCTGTAACTGTTTTGACAAGGTGTAGGTTATTCCACGAAATTTACTTAAAACGTATAATGTCTACTTTATAAATTTCTAGTTTACTGATTGAATTTCAAACCAACGAAGTAGCTTTCTGGATTATTTCACCGGCCTTGCTTTATTTCTTCCAATGACGCAGGTATTGGTTCAAGAGTCTCTTTTAAAAAGGAAATCGCTTCATGCCGTTCACACCATCTGCTCACATCTCTTGGATCCTCTTTGTTATTTTGGTTACTAGAAAACTCTTTTTTATTTTATCCTGCCAGAACGTTTTGATTAGCTTCGCGACTTCGATCGAAAAAAAGGTATATTTCAGAGATGAATCCAATGACGTTTCAAATTGCCTGAATTTTAGAAGTCTGAGAGACATAAATTTAAAAATGTGCTATACACAATGTGTGTATAGAGCCTTAGGATACTCATTCCGAATAACAGATTGCACTCTCGGAATTCGCCTCTCATGGAAGAGGCTCCCTTCATATTCCTGGTTCTATAAATTTTCGATTTTTTAAACCAAGATAGGCACGAGTCTCATCCAAATTTTTGCTCCATTTCCGTTCTCACTGACGGAATTTTGGATTTGGATATAAATTGTCGACATCTCAAACCTCGTCTGAATAGGATGTTAAGGAATAATTTAAAATGTCTTAGTTAAATGAAAAAGTAATGAAAAAAATTTAATTTTATTACTCACATGTACTAAACATTTAAGCTTCAAAAGAAATAAAGAAAAATAAAGTGCATGAAATTTTTTAGTTGATTTTTTGGACGATAGAAGTAAGTGGTTCTTCAAAACCTGGTCACCTCCATTTGCTCGAAACCTAAGAAGGCTTCTAAAATTTCCGTCATTTTCAGCTGGAGTTGATAATTCAATACATCCAGAATCACTTGAGCCCCTTAATGCAAGACCTTGCTGGCCCCATAAACGTATAGTTTCAATTATTGGTACAAGTTTTTCTTACCTTTCTTCACATTTTTGTTATTTTGAGTGTCCAGTTGTTTGACTATGCTTTCGATTTTTTTCTGAATAAGAGCTTCAATATTATCTTATATATATATATATATATTGTAAATTAGTCAACACCTCTGCTAACCAATTGTAAATGGTTTATTATTAAGACAAGACAATTTCCAGGTGACAGGATAAGAAAACTTTTTATTAACAATGATTTTAATTGAAACATATACTTTATTTAAACACAAACAGGCATATAATAAAGACATAATCGATAGCGTAGTACTTCAGTAGAATTTTATGACAAATGTGACACGTGCCTCAAAATGAACAGGGGCGGGCTAGATGGTGACTTCGGAGTTAGCGTGAACAAGTTCGACACACAGGCTCAACAATAACTCTTGAACTAAAATCTAAGGACTAAATTAGAAAAATATAAAATACGGTATAAGACTTAAATTGTTAATACATGGGAGGGAACCTAACACCAGCAACCACTGAGTGTATAGGGTTGGAACTCCAATGAGTTGGGAACCAGCAACCACTGCGTTCGGGGGAAAGCAGAAGGCCTGATAACCGAAGTTATCTATTGGGACCTCTCACCAGCAACCACTGAGTGAGTAGGGGTTGAACTCCAGACACCACTGAGAGTCCTGGAACTCCTAATGAGTTGGGAACCAGCAACCACTGAGTTCGGGGGAAGGCAGAAGGCCTGATAGCCGAGACTATCTATTGGGACCTCTCACCAGCAACCCACTGAGTGAGTAGGGTTGAACTCAGCAACCACTTGGAGTCGGAACTCCAATGAGTTGGGAACCAGCACCGCTCTGCGTCCGGGGGAGGCAGAAGGCCTGATAGCCGAAACTATCTATTGGGACCTCTCACCAGCAACCACTGAGTGAGTGGGGTTGAACTCAGAACCACTGAGAGTCTGGAACTCCAATGAGTGGGGACCAGCACCACTGCAGTCGGGGGAAGCAGAAGGGCCTCGATAGCCGAAACTTTTATATTTCTTAAAATAATTATATAAGCCTGTAAACTTTAAATTCATTTATGAAGGTAGATTCAAAAAACGATGCTTTGATGAACGTCCACAACGCTTTGTTAGGGACGTCCCAATCTTTTCTTCAAGAAAACAACAAAAAGGCTTTTAACTAAATTAGGCTTATTTTAAATTAATTTTAACACTTAAAATATACTTAATAATAATATTATACATTTATATAATCACATATTCATTAATCAAATAAGTCTTTCTAATTGTCTAATTTCTTAATTAAGTAAAATAGAATATTTGGAATACGTGATTTTCTGAGAAGGCAAATCATTGATCAAAATCGTATTGTTGCGGAGCTCAAAAAGATTTAAACGTATTCTTAATAATATTCTAATTTGTATATACATTTATTTTACAACATATTTAAATAAAGTCATTGTGTTTTAATTATAAATAATAAAATAGATTCTTTTATGGAAACATCTTAAAGCTTCGTTACACGGGTAACTTAAATAATAAAACAGCGTCAATAAAATGATAAAATGATAATAATAATAGTTATACTAAAAGTCTAAATTTAAGGGTAACTTCTATAATCTGTTCTTTTATAAAGTAAGTTGGAATGAAAAAAGTAAAAAGTTTACATTACCCCCTCTTTAAGATTTCAACTTCTTTAATAAAAGGATAGATTATTTCAAACTTATTCTAAACTAATTCTAACATAAGCAATATATTAAGTCTACTTGAATTATTTACTTTCGATAATATTAGAACTTCGGCAATTAAATATTTATCAAAACTTAAACCTATATTTACATATTTACAAGAATCTTAAATCAGGAACGGGATACTAAATAAAAAAATTACGTTAAAGCAAAAAAAAATTACTAAATTTATTCCGAGATCTTTCGCATAAGATCTTAACTTCCCAGCATTCCTCTCAAATTTCAACATTTCTCAATCTTTTCATTACTTAAATTACTCTATTCATTTCAAAGTTCTCAAAATTTAATACCATGGATTTCTTTTCATAAAAACTATTCACACAAAACCTTTGATCAGTTTAATCATTATCAGCATAAAATAATTAAAAAAAATCAACTTGCCCCGAAGTAGTATGCGTGAGTTAAGCGCTTTACTCACCATCCTAGTTCTTCTCAGCGGCCTTACAAATGGCGTTTCCTAGGAAATCTGACCATTCTGGACTAAACCGGTAAGGAAGTTTTGACGAGACCAATGTCAACCGCAAGGCAAAACCAAATAAGAGTAGTGGGTTAGACTCTCTTCTGCCATAGCCTATAGCTATCTAAATCATCTAAAATAAGAGTAGTAGGTCAGACTTTCTTCTGCCATAGCCTTATTGCTATATAAATAATATCCTCTGTTGCAACAGAAAACATAAATCCAATTATCATCTTTTACAAACAAATCATCATTACAAAAATCATTTCTCAAAACACTCATAACTTCATCAAAGTATATAACTATCAAACTTAAGAAACGTTAGATAGAGAACTTTAATTACTCAAATCAAATTCTTCATTACTTTTATGTCTTCAGTAACATAATATCTCAATTTCAAATCAAAAAGGATAATCAACATTTACTGCAATTAATCTTTCAATGATTTCTCAATCTCTTCCTCATACCTTTCTTTAACCTTTCTTTATGCAAACAATAAGTTTATTATTTAATTCACAAAAATCTTCAAAAATTATCATCATAAATCACTAAACAAGTAAGGGCATAATTCATAACCTTTAAACATTTAAGGACTGCTAATACAAATAATCCTCATTAATTAAAAAAAAACAGTTTGCATACTTCTAAAATTTCTCGGAATTTACTACCTTATAATTACTTTAATCATCTTATAAAATTTACTTTACACTACTACATTAACTTTTTAAGGGAATGAACAATACTATACAGAATAAGAGAAAGATACGTTCAAGTATTTCCTTGATTAAGACAGTTAAAGCGATATTATATATTAACAATATTTTGCCGTCGTTACTAATATCATCGCTTCTTATCTCCTCATCATTATTAATATCAACTTTACTTTCCTCTTTATCATTATCAACATCAATGTTACCGTTAATATTATTGTTCTTTTTATTACTTTTATTTAAATGTTCCAGATAAAGATTGAAAAAAGAAAAATTATTTACTGGATTCTTACTAATCTTACCGCTCTTTTCGTTATACTGTTTGTCATTTTATTCATGGGAAATATTATCGCACTGTTATTATCCGTTATTACTACTAAACAACCTTAAATGTTCCAAGTAAGGATTTAAGGAGGAAAAATTGTTTACTGATTTACCATTACTGTAACAGATTTCGCTTTTATTATTAACATTAATGCTGTTATTATTACTACTATTATTACTATTTTCATCATTTTTATCAATATCATCAACGTCATCACAAATATTTGTATTAATCTTGCAACTATCATTATCATCTTTACCATTACCATTATGTCATAATGAATCATATTTAATATATATTATTATTATCGTACTCACACTATAGAAATATAATTATCATCTCTATCCCATTTAATATTATAACTATCATTATTAGTATTGTCAATATTACCATTATCATTAATATCATTAAAATCAATATTCTCAATATTATCAATCTTAGTATGACTACTATAACAATCATTTATTTTGACTAACTTCTTTTTCTTTCTTTTTCTTTTCTTTCCTTGAAAAGGCTCAGTCTCATTTAGAAAAACCATTATCATATTTTTTTTACGCGCATGAACAATTTTTAATTTCCTCAAGTAGTTATGAACTAGTGCTTTAAAAAGGATATCATTTTCATTAAGATTAATTAAAGTTCAAAACTAAATATTTTAACTGTAGTGTTGTTTGATTTTAAATACTATCATTAGCAGTAATTTCCTTTGAAATTTCTTTAATAGTC
The DNA here is from genome assembly GCA_015478945.1 of Trachelipus rathkii. Classification (NCBI taxonomy): domain Eukaryota; kingdom Metazoa; phylum Arthropoda; class Malacostraca; order Isopoda; family Trachelipodidae; genus Trachelipus; species Trachelipus rathkii. Next base: position 8,126 of record JABUQX010004631.1, read on the forward strand.
TTTGATTTATTGACATTTTTAATTATCTTTATCTTTAATATCAGTATACTATTGGAATTTAATTATTAACGTTACTTTTACTATTGACATTTATTATTAACGTTACTTTTACTATTGACATTTATTATTAACATTAGTTTTACTATTGAAAAGTCATATTACTGTTGAATTTTTTATTATTAACTTTAATTTTTACTAATAAAATTTATTAACAAGGTTATTTTTACTATCGATTTTTATTAAAAACTTATTTTTACTATTAAAGATTATTTTTACTCTTGTACTTTATTAATAACAAGCTGTCACCTGTATAGCAAAGCTAATACTGTGAAATTGTCTTCCGTGCGATTGTCCCAACGAGACTGCCACCAATTGTAAATTAGTCAACACCGCTGCTAACCAATTGTAAATGGTTTATTATTAAGACAAGACAATTTCCAGGTGACAGGATAAGAAAACTTTTTATTAACAATGATTTTATTGAAACATAATACTTCATTTAACACAAACAGGCAATATAATAAGACATAATCGGTAGCGTAGTACTTCAGGTAAGATTTATGCACAAATGTGACACGTGACCTCAAATGAGCGGGCAAGATGGTGACTTCGGAGTTAGCGTGAACAAGTTCGACACACAGGCTCAACAATAACTCTTGAACTAAAATCTAAGGACTAAATTAGAAAATATAAAATACGGTATAAGACTTAAATTGTTAATACATGGGAGGGAACCTAACACCAGCAACCACTGAGTGTATAGGGTTGGAACTCCAATGAGTTGGGAACCAGCAACCACTGCGTTCGGGGGAAGGCAGAAGGCCTGATAACCGAAGTTATCTATTGGGGCCTCTCACCAGCAACCACTGAGTGAGTAGGGGTTGAACTCCAGCAACCACTGAGAGTCCTGGAACTCCAATGAGTTGGGGACCAGCAACCACTGAGTCCGGGGGAAGGCAGAAGGCCTGATAGCCGAAACTATCTATTGGGACCTCTCACCAGCAACCACTGAGTGAGTAGGGGTTGAACTCCAGCAACCACTGACAGTCCTGGAACTCCTATAAGTTGGGGACCAGCAACCACTGAGTTCAGGGGAAGGCAGAAGGCCTGATAGCCGAAACTATCTATTGGGACCTCTCACCAGCAACCACTGCGTGGAGAGGGGTTGAACTCCGCAACCACTGAGAGTCCTGAAACTCCAATGAGTTGGGGACCAGCAAACACTGAGTCCGAGGGAAGGCAGAAGGCCTGATAGCCGAAACTATTTATATCTTAAAATAATTATATAAGCCTTGGTAAAACCTTTACAATATCACTTTATGGCCAAGTAACATCAAAAACGATGCTTTGATGATGTCACAACGCTTTGTTGACGTCCCAATCTTAAATTCTTCAAGAAAACAACAAAAAGCTTTTAAACTAAATTAGGCTTATTTAATTAATTTTGAATTATTTCTTTCTCTTAATAATTAATATTATACATAATATATATATACAATTCATTAAATCAAATCTTTATTGTCCTAATTATCTTAATAAGTAAAATGGAATTTTTGGATACGTGACTTTCTGAGAAGGCAAATCATTGATCAAAATCGTATTATTGCGGAGCTCATAAAAGATTTAAACGTATTCTTAATAATATCCTAATTTGTATATACATTTATTTACAACATATTCAAATAAAGTCATTGTGTCAGTATAATTATACAATATAAAATAGATTCTTTTATGGAAACATTTAAAGCTTCGTTAACGGTAACTTAAATAATAAAACGCGTCAATATCTTGTACAAAAATGCATAATATATAGTTATTACTAAAAAGTCTAAAATTTAAGGGTAACTTCTATAATCTGTTCTCTTTTATAAAGTAAGTTGGAATGAAAAAAGTAAAAAAGTTTACAATATTATATAATTATAAATATATATATATATATATATATTATATATAAATATATATATTTATATATATATATATATATATAATATATTATATAATATATACTATATATATATATATATATATATATATATATATATATATTAATATATATATATAGTATATATATAATATATATATACTATATATATGATTTGTAGTTTGTTTTTCTGCCTGGAAAACATTGCAGATCAAGGTATTTCTGGGGGCTGCAGCCCCCTCAGCCCCCCCCTGGCTACGCCACTGATATATATATCATATAATATATATATATATATATATATATATATATTATATATATATATATATATATATATATAATATATTATATTATGATATATATATATATATATATATATATATATAATATAGATATAAATAATATATATATATAATATTACTATATATATGCCTGTTATGTTTTAAGACTCGGTCTTTATGATTTTTTTGTTTTTTTTTTAAACCATATTGTAGTATATGATACTAACATGAATTTCATGGTGATGGGACATTGTTCGAGTATATTTAAAGTAATCATTTAAAAATCCATTTATTAATCAATAAAAATTTTTAAAAAATGAAATAATCATTGTACACCACTTACAGAAAAACCAATTACATATTTGAATCAGCGTGTAAAGTCTTATTACAAAATATATAAAAAAATTAATTAATGAAATATCTCGAAAAGTAAGAAAATTACAGAAAAACCAATTACATGTATTTGGAATCAGCGTGTAAAGCTTATTACATAAAGTGTAAAAGAACGAAAAAAAACATTAGGGGGGCTCGAGTCACGGGCGGACAGGGAGGGGACAATTTTCCATTACCTCGTAGGGGAGGGGCGGAGGAACCCCCCGCGACACCCAAATACCAAAGAGCGGGGGTTTCGAAGACCCTCCCCGGAGGGGGAAAATAGCCTACCTTGTCGTTATTCCCCCGGAAGCCCGAGAGACCCGACTTCCTGCCACCCTTTGCGGTTTACCTTGGGTATTATTTTACTTAAAAAAAAAAAATTAAACTGACGGAGTCATAAAACGTAACTGGTCCTATATATTTTTTGATCATGTCCGTTACCACTGAAAATGACTGCTAGGACAAGTACTAAAAATATAAAAAAAAAAAAAAAAAAAAAAAAAAATCAAAACTGACGGAGTCGTAAAACATAACACTTCCTATATATATATATATTATATATATACTATATAATAATATATTATATTATTATATATAATTATATATAATATATATATATATATATATATATATATATAGTATAGATAATATTAAATATATAATTATATATATATATAATATATATTATATAATAAATATATTATATATATATAAATCAGAGCTGTGGCAAGCCTATACATTTTTTTAGTGCGCTGCGCCTATGCCAAACCGGACCTAGGGTGCTTAGCGCCTATTGCGCCATATTTTTTGGTCCACATCAAGCGCCTAGCAGCCTATGCGCCTGATGCGCCTTTGCGCCTACGACTTTTGCGCCGGCTGGTGGATGTTCGCTAAATTTATTTGCAAGGTAAATTTAGTGCGATAATAAAAGCATGCTTTAATAAGGAAGAAAAACACATTTATTAATATTTGTAATTAAAACACCGTAAAATAATATCTACACGTCCTCTTCCATCCATGTCTTTGTGGTCCACGTTTTCCCCCAGGAGGTTCAGCACGAGCGCTGAAGAAGTTGAAAATTTCAGAGCCAATATTTGCCAATTTATTTGTAGTTAAGAACTCCTGAACTAGTTATATTATCATACAAGAATATATATATATATTATATATATATATATATATATATATATATATATTATATATATAATATACTATATATATATATATATATATATAATTATATATATATATATATTATATAAACTATATATATATATATATATAATATTATAATATATATATATAATATATAAATAGTATATATATATATATATATATATATTATATATATATCTAAAATATATATATAATATTATAAATTATAATAATAGATATATATTATATAGGGGTCGGTGCTGTAGTGGGCAAGGGGTTTGGTGCGAGTGGCTTACAGCTGGGCTGAGAAGGGAGGGCTAACGCTAACGGAAGATTAATATATATATTAAATAAGATTGGAAACATACTCATAGTATAAATAAATAATTTATAATTAATTAATACATTTAATATAATAATAATAATAATATTATAATATAATATAATATTTTAATATATTAAAAATGTAATAATAAAGTAAGCAGCATATAAATTAATACAATAATAATAATATATAAGTCCTAACTTAAATATATATTAGTAGTAGATAGCAAATAACGCGTTAGTCAATGTTCAAGGTCAATCGAACACCTGTTCGAATTGGCCCAATCTCGGTTTAGGCCTAATGTCTGTTCGAGCTCCGGGAATTGGACAGCGCGCAAAAACGGGGTGAAACCCGTGGTATTTCAACCTGTCTCGGGGGGATAACCCCCCTAGGAAAGTCAAGCTAGCGTACTGAAAACTCACGGTAATCAGGGTTAACCATACCCTAATGAAATTATACAGTAGTTCAATCGATATTCTCAACCGGGTCTTCGAAGAAACAATCGGAGGGGCACGGCGGGTATCCCATAACAGTATTTATTTTATTTTATTAATTTATATATATATATATACTAAAGTGGGCATTAACGCAGTCTTTAAACCGTCTAATATCCGTTTAATATTTTAACTCGTAAACTTTTTCTGATTAACTTTTTACGCTATTTCGTTTAATTCGAAAAAAAATTAAAGAGTCTTATTAACATAACGGTTTAAATATTCCCCTAATCGATTAACCGTTAACTTAATTTACGGGTTTCTATAAAATATTTTCTTAATCAGATTGTTAAATTGATCATGACATTTTTAGTTCTTGAATGGGCTACCATTTTATTTTTTCAAATTTCTACTAAAATTTTTCAATCGCTTGCATAAATATCTTAACTTTTAGTCGATTACTTTTGGTATATTAGTAGCTCTGATGCCATACCACCCAGTTTATTAAGAAATAAACGCCCGTAAGTTATTTTAGAGGGTATGTGCTTTAGGTTTAGCTAGGTACTAACCACCCCTTCGTTAATAACTATATATATTCTCTATTCTTAAATTACTTAGCTAACATTCTCACTCTATAAGTGTTTGTACAAAGCTACGACATACAATGTACCAACCTATTCCGATAAAAGTAAGGAAGATAGCTCTGATCCGTCTTAACTATCTGCACCTATAGCTCCTTCACTGTATTCTTATCTATAGAATTCTTTTGGACCTTCTCAACTCCTCACTTCTTAGACCTCTATGAATCTCTAAATTCTCTTCTTACGATCGCTAGTACGGCTTCTGCGTGTTCAAGTTATCTAACTGGCTCACTGAATTATAACTTTTCACTTTTAATCACATTGGTTTTCTCAGGATCTTGGATAACGATTAGGGCGCATTGACATTCCAAGGCATTGATACGCGTATATATATATTTGGCAAGATCATTGCTCTCCAGTCCCTCCTTCTCAATTCTCTATTGTATATACTTTGGAGGTCTAGCTTTCTTTCAGAGTCGTACCTAAATATAGGCATTTATGGCATGATGGAAGCGATTTCTATCTTCTCTTTTATCTATCTAAATTAGTGTGAGATGTAATTTCCACACTAGGTGTTTTACGTCTTCATTTCTTCTTACTTATATTACCGTATTTGATTACATTGGGTTTACTCAACACTTGTCTCTATCTTAAATATAAATCCATCTACATAGACATGACGCATTGTACCACTACACTACCTCTTATATCTATTCTAAATAATCAAACTTTTTTCAAATTTACTGCTCAACTTATATTTTTTTATTTTTCTAGAAATATGTTCTTCTCGTTACTTTAATCTTTCCAATTTTCTATATCTTCCTATGAGCTATAAATTCAAGATAGAAATATCTGCGTGGTGATGAGGTCGCTCTTAATTGTGATAATGTTGATCTTAAAAAAAATCCTATAAACCAGTATCACTCATATCTATTCTCCCTCTCCTCTAACAATACCGTTCTATAACCCTTTTATTCCCTATCTGTTATTGAACACAAGTTTCTTTTTAGACTCTCAATCGTGGTTAGGGTCGCTAAATATAAAACATACCTTTGGCCCCTATAGATTAACCTAAAAAAAATTATTGTGTGTCATTAGAACATAACAAGCCATCACAACTTGCCAGTTAAGCAATTAGGGGACCCTCCCTCAAAGAAACTGGGAGTTTGGTTACTTGTGAAGACCACTTGCTGAGATTTTTTTTCCTACTTTCTTCAGTTATCTCACAGCTATATACAAGTAGGTCTCATCCGCCCTTATGTATAGTAATATAAGTAACTGTTCTTCATATCTGGGGTGCTACTTTTGGTGTCACCCGGCTTTTGGACCAGTGGTCGAGTCAATAAGCCAAATAAGAGTATATCTATAAATAAACATTAGTTATGTATACTTTTTCAGTTCACTTGAACCTCTATCATATATATATACGTAATGATGTAAGCTGTGTTTTATACTCTTTTCTATATAGGTATATTTACGCAGCGTAGTGACATAAAGTGAATTCGATACTATAGTAACTTATACCACTCGAGCTGAATAATCAAACCATACCTTTTCACGACGTCATATATATATATACCTACAGTAGCATCAAGGTATATGATAATTCTGTATCTGACGCACCGATATAGTTTTATGTGTATAGATTATAGTTATAATAAGGAATATTACTCACAGGCTTTAGTTTTTCGATGCAATTTGCGAAACAGGGGTGCTTTCCTTTTTTGTCCTATCCCAACAAATTTTGTTTTAAATCTATTCATATTCACATACGTTCTGTGATTTTTTCCTGTATATGAATATGTATCTCTCCCTCACTTTTAAAGGCCTGCGGTCTATTTCATCTGCGGTCATACATTTGCTGATAGCGGATGAGTGGATTGTGTGGTCGTAGCTATACGTCATCCCCCTCTCCCTTGAAATAGACTGAGGGGTCTGCCCGGCGTTGGAGTTTTGGTTCGGCTTGATTAATCTCTCGATGAGAAAAATTAAATAATAAGAAAAATAAAAAAAAGAATAATATAAAATAATAAGAGAAAATATAAAAACAATTAAGAAATGAGGAGAAAACGAGATTATTTAACGCGATAATTAGGTTATTAACTCTTTAGTTTTATAGGGATCTGCTCAAGCGTGAAACCCTTAATTACTGCATTAAACATGCTTGTTAGTGAATTAACAACTCACTCCGTTGATAAGTGTGTCTCATTTGAGAGTTACCCGTGGATCTAATGAAAGATTACGGGTAACTCGCTCGTAGAGACCATCTGTCACTAATATGTAGAGACACGCACGGCAGCGACCTTTGTTATGCCATTAAAATATTATTTATTATATTGGAAATTTTATGGGTATATTATATATGATATATTATATATTATATATATATTATATATTATATATATATATTTATATATATATTAATATATACTTATATTAATATATATATATATAATATATATTTAATAATATATTATATTATCATATATATGATTAATTAATATATATATATTACTATATATTATAATTTAGTTAGTTAGTTTACTATATAATAATTAACATAACTAAACTAACTAATAAACTAAACTATAATATTAACTAACTATACAACTAAACTATATATATAATATAATATATATAAATATATATATTAATATATTATATAATATATATATATTATATATATATAATAATATTATATATATTATTATAATTAACTAATTATAAATATATATATATATATATATATAATATATATATATATATATATATATATAATTAATATATATTAATATAATTTATATATATATATATATATATATATATATATAATATAATATCATAATATAATATATATATATCTCATGGTTATTTTTAAATATTTAATACTTTAGATATTCAACATTTTCTAAGTTTTAACTTTTTATGAGTGATAGTAAAAATAAAATAAATTAGCTCTTTGTTCTTGTTCATAAGTGTCTCACTACTAGTGCTATAGGCGCATAAAGTGATTTGGCTCAGTTGCTCACTTTGTCATTATCAGTCCGCCTTTTAAGAAATATACTAGTGATTTGGTACTCCTCTATCATGAGCCTTAACTGTAAATTATAATTAGTCTAGCGCCATTAGATAGCATAGGCTCGCATAGGCGCAACTCGGTGGCTCAACGGCCTCAAGTCATTTATAATATTAAATATATATAATATATATCTATATATACTATTAATATATATATATATATAATCATATATATTAATAATATATATAATATATTAATATATATATATAATATTAATATTATTATAATATATAACTATATAGTTAATAATAATACACTCTACTCTTAGGTTAATTAATACTATCTAATAATATTATATAATATATATATATATATATACATATTATATATATAATATATAATATATATATATATATAGTATATATATTAATATATATATATATCATTAATAATATATATAATATATAATAATATATATATATTATATATAATATATATATATATATATTAAATATATATTATATTTATTATCACTTACTGAGGCTTCTATTTAAACATATACACTGAAAAGTGGAAAAAGTGACAATAAAAGTTGATAAATTTTTCGTGAATAAAATATATATTAAATATATATTACAATATAATAATGAACCTCTCTCTCTTACTCTTCTCTCTACTTCTCTTACTCATACTTATCTTACTACTTATCTCTCTTCTCTTACTCTCACTCTCTTACTCCTCTTCTTCATTCATCTTATTTCTCTCTCTCTTCTACTCTCTCTTATACTCTCATCTCTCTTTTTCTCTCTCTCTATTACTTCGTCTACTTATTCTCTCTTACTTACTCATCTATATCTCTCTTACTTCTATTACTATTCATCTCATAATTTCTCTACTCTTCTATCTTCTATCTCACTCTACTATTCACTCATCTCTTTATCTCTATCTACTCTATATCATCTCCTCTCTCTCTCTCTCTCTCATCTATACTTATCATGCTCTCTCTCTACTATTACTATCTCTCTCTACTCCTCTCATCTGTATACTCTATTCTTCTATATCTCTCTCTCTCTCTCTCTCTACTCTCTCTCTCTCTTCTCCTCTCTCTATTTCTCTCTCTTCTCTCTCTTCTCTTATCATCTCACTCACCATCGCTCTCTCTCTCACTCTCTCTTCTTTTCTCTCTATCTCTCATTCTCTCTCTATCATCCAAGACCTACTATAGTACTCAAATAATAGATACCTAATTATCTATATTTTTTATTAATTTGAATTTTCCACATTCTATTACATTGAAAAAGCCTCCCTCAAATTCAATTATAGAAAATAATTAAATTGTATTGAATAAATATATTCTGATTATTTGTATTCTATTTATACACTTCTGTAGTTACTTGTTGTCAATTTGTATCGAGCTACTCGATGGTAGAGCTTTTCACTCATTCCAGTGGTTTACTTTAATAGTATATGTTGAACTAAGATATTTTTATTCGAGACTGCGAACAGGGTAACAATAAAGTATGAATAAAAACCAAGAACTTCTCTCTCGTGTGTGAAATAATTTTAATATAGCCGTCTATTAGAGGCTTTCGTGTGGAGTCGGTAAGACTCAGAAAAATTATTGAGGGAGATCGTGAGCGGGTAGTTGGAACGTGTAGTCTCTCGTGATAGCACTCGATAAAAATAGGTGGTGTTTGAGTAGGCGCACCTGTGAAGCAGGTGAAAGCAGGTTTTATTAGTTACAGGACCCAAAATAGTACTCTGCATAGCTCCTATACTCTCCAGTCAAGTACAGAATATTTTAATGTATATTATTTAATTATTTAATATCTTCAATCTCAAACGTTATAATGTATAATAAAAATGTTTATCTTAAAGAAATTAAAGTACATATATACATTTTTCAAACATATTGTATGATTAAACATTTAAAAATAATAGAAATTTAGACTATGAGCTAACAGCTTTAGCGGAAGAAACAAGGTGTAATAAGAAAGTACTCCATATAGACTATAGTATCACTCGAAGCAAGAACAATGTAAGTAAGAAACATATAGCTATTTTAACCAATTATTATGCATATTAATTTGAAAAAAAAAGTGAATATAATATAATTATTTAATAAAAATATATAAATATGCTTAAATATATATAGATAATACAGTAATGCATATATTGAATAAATTGGACTCACCTAAATCCCTTATTATCAAAGTATTTAGTCCCTTTATTTATTTTACATAGTCTCATATTATATAGTAAGTAATTGATACCTATACTAAAATATTGAAAACCTGTAGTTCAAATACTTAAAACTTTAACAATTAAGATAATATCTATTATTGAATGAATAATAATCTAAAATTAATAAAAAATGCTTTAGAATCAATTACATTATTATTAATAATAACTTAATTAATAACATTACAGATTATAATTGAATGACTAATATAAATGTATGAATAATTGTGACTGGTGCCTAATGTTCTGTTTCATAATAGAATTTATAACATCCATAATTCATCAAAATAATTAGTTTTACCTCCCTGATTATAATATATATAAAAAAATAATCTTAATTATTACATAATTAATAAAATTGATTTATTATTTTTTATTTTTAGTATAATTATCTTTATATATCTCTTATTTATGCAAAAAGAACAATTTGCCTTATGTATATTATTTTTATTCCTCAATCAGAAGTATAAATATTTAAGAGTATATAACGAAAACAATTTATTACTTTTCTAATAGATAACGTGATAACTATGGATTAAATTACATTTAAGTTTGAAAAATATTTTATTCTTTTATTATTAAAAATATTTCTTGTACTGATACTCACCATAAAACCCTCATAATCAGCATAACTTGCAACTCCACTACTTACTTACACTTACTACATTACCTACTACTCACTTGTACTTAGAAATCCTAAAATATTTATACTCATTCATGTGAACTGAATTAAAACGTACCTATCTTAACATTTTCCCCAATAATAATGAAAATATTAATTATAACCACAGTTGTTAATAAATTGATTGCGATAACTGTCAATATTGATCTTATAGATTTGAAATTTGAAATTTTGTATTAAGACAATAACTATATATTAATATCTCTATTGAAAATACAATAGATAATTATATAATTATTTCATTACAATCCTTTTTAAAATTAATAATTAATATAGCAGACTATTAATAATAACGTCATTACTAATTTACCAGTACAATTATGACTCAAAGCAATATAATTAAGTGATAATAAAAAGAAAATAGCTGAAGTAAATATAATAATAATAAATAATAATAGTGTGATCAATATCTTAAATCAAAGTAAGAATCAAAGAATGGAGTGAATAATAAAGTTACCTGCCTATTAATATATATGTGCTACGTATAAATAATTATGAACTCATATCATTGCAATACTAAAAGACAATAATAAATAATAATTAATTTACTAAGATAAAAAGTGATGAGAACTCAGAGCTCTGATTAGGTTATTACTTCCTAACCAACTCATATTTTTTCTACATCTACTCGATAGTAACAGTAGGGAACATAAGTACAAAACCCTCTAAAATGATAGATTTAATTTAACAAATATCATTATACTTACTCACCTAAAAAATTTTCTAAATTTTGAAAACACTTTATATGTGACTGCAGGGTGAAATATATATATTTAGTATGAGAAGGAATTCTAGCAAATGAATCAATAAAAATATAATATTACATATTAGTAAAGAAGGGAAAAGAAGTATAACTTTGAATAAACAAAATATTATCCTTACGTTCTAGCTATCTTGTTGATAGACAGTTCAGAATACTTTCTCCAATCAGAATAAAGAAGATCTTTTAATTAAGTAAACTTAGGTGTAATACTTTTTCTCTATTGTATATTAGAACTAAGGACTTTAAATGTAAAATATAAACATCTAGATCAAAATCAGAATAATCTGGTGTCGTATGAAGTCATAGATAGTATCTAAGCAGATTATTTCACAGATATAATAATTTCCCTTATATGCTGGTACCTTTTACCAGGAATTGAAGATGATGATAAGTTAAGAACTTGGTACAAACAATGGGACAATAACTTGGAGCACTGCTCAATAGATAAATAAAAGTCGATTGAAAATAAGGCAATTACCTTTAAAGATACCTATTCAACTAAAATTCCTTAATAATATATAGTATTAGATTGTGATAAAATAATTAATATGACATCGATTCCGGAAATCGAATAGTTAACAGTTATAAGATATGAGTCAACCCCTAGCTATTCCTAAATAACATTACATAAGATGCGGTGTATATACTTACAAAAATATAACATTACTTTATATACTAAGGTGATGCATAACTTATATTTATATTTAATATATAATATATACTCTTTATATATTTATATTTTTATTTATTTATTTAATTTTATTTTATTTTTATGTTATTTTATTTCATTTTTTTTATTTTTATTTATATATTTTTTATCTTATATTTATTGTTTTATATTCTCTTTCTTTATTTAATATTACTGCTTTATTTCATTCCTGTTATTCATATATTTATATTTATATAATTACCTGTTATATATTCAATTACAATATTTTAATATCAATATGTTGTATTCTGAAAATAGAAATAAAACTTTGGATATCGACTAGGCCCGAAACTAGTATTTCACTCACGATAAAATTTAATAAAATATATATTATTCAATTAATAATAAGCTTTAATGACCTTCTTCGGGCCTTTGGTCATACTACCTTTATTATTAATATATATATTATATATATATATTATAAATATATATATAATAATCACACATCATATAACATAATATATTATATTAATATATTATAAGTTATATTTATATACATAGAGTTATTATTACTATTAATATTCTAATATATACAAATATTTAACATTAATATATATAATGATTTAAAAGTAAAGTGGATATATATATAATATATATATTATATATATATATATATATATATATATATATTATATATATTAATTATATATATTAATATTATACTATTATATTATTGTAAGGCAAAAGAGGAAAAAATGTTATTCAATTAGAAGGGGGGATAATTTAAATTTTATAAAAACTACTCAAAAAACTTAAAATTATATATTTATACCTTCGCATATGAATCACTCTACTCATAGGAAATACTCTACCTCTTATACTGATGACTATATAAAATTTAAACTTGCTCTCAGTGTTGTGTATCGAGGTGATTTTTCAAAGTAATACTGTTACATCCCTGTAAATAAAAAACTACAGTATTAATACAAATACTAATAAATGTATAAAATAGTGATAAATATATATAATTATATATATTATATTATATATATATATATATTATATTATATAATATATATATTATATATATATATTATATATATTAATATATATATATAATAATATTATATATATATTATATATATATATATATATATTATTAATATATATATATATTATATTATATATATATATTTATATATAAAAATCAGCATCCTTACCAAATGCGTATATTCGTAATAAACTTCCATCATCCGGTACATATTTCTTATATATATATTTATATACTTATATATATATATTATATATAATATTATATATTATAATAATATATATATAATTATTTATTAAATATATATATATATGTTTATAATATATAATATATATATATATAATTATTAAGTATAATAACTTAATATATATATATATATATTATATATATAATATAATATATAATATATATATATTTATATATATAATATAATATTATATATATATAATATAATAATAAGTTCCAGTCATCCTATCTATACCAATTGAGCTAGGTATTGAATATTACGGATATACTTATCACTCCAGCATTATATCCTGAGGTTAATATATAACTAATTATAATTATATATATTAATATATTAAATATATATAAATATATATATTTATATATATTAATATAATTATATTATATATTATATACTATTATATATATATAATATATTATTATATATATACTTATATATATTAATATATATATATAATATATATATATGCTTTCAGGCTCAGTAATAAAATTAACTCAAAATGTACCACACAATTGATCGTGCGTAATATATTAGAGAAAACCTAGACCCAATGGACGAAGCATATTATCTGGTGAGTATATAATAATATATAATTAATTAATATATATATATTAATATAATATATATATAATACTATATATATCTTAATTATTATATAATAATATATATATATATTATATATAAAATTATATATACTATATATATATAATATATATATTTATATTAATTAATATATAAATATATAATATTAATACATATTATATATAATATATATATATATATATTATATAATATATATATTATAAATTAAATTATATATAATATAATATACTATTAATATAATTATATATATGATAATTAATCCCTTATCAATTATATATATATCGGTGATCCCCTGATCTTTTCGACCTCCAATGTCAAATATTTCTGTATATATATTATATTATATATATATATATTATATTTATTAAATAATTATTAATATATTAATAATAATATACTATATATAATTAAATATATATATTAATATAATATTTTATTACAATGTAAATAAAAAAGAGTAATTCAGATATTTTTTAAAATAATATAATTAAATTATAATATTTTTATATATAATATATATATATATATATAATAATATAATATATATATTAATATATTAATAAATATATTATATAAATTATAATATATATATATATATTTAAAAAGAGAGCTTCAGATATTTTTAAAACGTAAATAATAAAAAGTGTTTCTTTTAAAGAAAATTATAGTATATTACATTCTGTTCAGGCAGTTCTATAGTTCAAAGGATTAAATCTATCCTAATAAACTTTTATGATGAATAAAATGATTAAAATATATTAAGTTTTTCCGTACTTTTTAAAAACAAAATTAAAATAAAAATTAACTTTTTAATAAAATTATATGACGTAACTGTACAGGAAGTTGAAGTAATCATCGTTCAATAAGAGGAATTAATATTAAAATTTATAAGTGATAAGTATAAAGAAATAGATGATAATCATTTCTTAATTTCTCTATTCTTAAAAATCTTATTTTCTATAATAAATATATATATTTTCTTAAAGTATCTAAACGGAGTCATAATTGAGATGTCCAAAGAAAGACATCCGAAGATTCGATTAATTGCCTGCATACCTAATATAAATTAATTTTGGTAACAGTGAAGTTATATGATTATTCATAAGTTGTAAATGGAGGAAGGAATTTAATACTCAAAGGTATCAGGTAAAGTTACCGGTAAGTCGGAGCCAGGAATTCTTTAAAAAAATTGATGACCGTATGTAAGTCATGTGGTATAAGTATCTGAGTAGCCAGAAAATTTTTTGCTGGCTCCGCAGCCCTGTAGAAAACATTCCTTACTACTGCGGCACACGGAAAAAAAGGATTTGTTTTTTTTTTTTGGAGAAAAAAGTAGTTTTATTTTTGCTTTATTGCAATTATATATATTAAAGCTAAAATTTATTACTATCCTCATATATCAATCTAAACTATGAACAGTCTATAAAACTCTTACTTATCTCTCTAGCATCGGTCCTATAAGCACCCGCCTCGCGTATTAGGTCTAAAACTTGATATATCACCTCGAATAATATTCATCCTCTGTGCCTATAACAAATAAAAGAATCCGCTCGTTGATCAGAAATCTCGAAAACCATTATGTCAGAGCGTAGTGTCCTCTATGATCCCGTATAATGTGCCGGCCACCTCGCTTGCGGAGAAATTTTTCCTATTAAGTGTGACTTAATATATTTGATAGTGACTCAAACTGTACCTGTTTATGCGGGAGTTTATAACTAGCTCTCAGAGGGTCGAACAGTGTCCGAGTAGAGAATCCCGCTGTTTATGCATCTCAGATTATCGGCTTTAAGCCGAAGTAGGAAACAGACCAGGAAAAATAAGGTCTAAGTCTAACATTGAATCAGATCACCGATATCTCTTCCTTCTTATTCATGTGTATGGGACGAGCCATAGAAAATACTATAATCGGATTAAGTTCCGGGCAATGCAAGCAAGCGGATAGTAGCTCAAGAAAACGTGTACGCGAACGATGCGTAAAAGGCCGCCCCGCCTGTAAGGCAAAATTCTATCAAGAAAAACTAATTTAATAAAGTAGTCCTTCTGTAGTGTATTATGGAGCCTGGAAGGACAATATTTTCTTCTTTCTTTCTATCTAATTCAGTCGACTCTATTTTGATGGTAGTGGTGATGACGCGCTTGTACATGTAAGTCGAAGTGACCTATTTTGAGTGAGACGCTATCCAGAAAGATGGTGTGCAGAAATACAGTTGAACGCATTAAATAAGTTAGAGATTTCATGAAATCGCCTTCAGAAAAGTAGCTAGTCAGGTTTACCATTCTGTCTCTGAGGAATATCTTAATCAAAGTGAGACCTTCAAAAACTTTTGCAGATCTTTCCTTTTGAGGGACATTGACCTTCGTGTGAAGTAGTAAAACCGAATGTTCACCACCCATTTATTTGCAGAATTGTTTTAGGAAATGAGGACTGAGCACTCCTGCTCAAATGTAATCGGTCCCCTCAACAACAACATCTAGGACATTCTTCAACAGCTACGATAGTGTCTTGGATAGAAAGTGTAGCACTAAGATTTATTCCTTTATTATCCCAAAGATTGCACATATTTTATTAGCATCGCTGATACTCCGTCAGTACAAAGGAACCCAACTTAATTTAAGGAATTATCAGTGATACGATAAAAACAATTTATGATTTCCATAATTTCTACTTCCTTCGTCGCTCTCGTCAGTTCTTCTCAAAATTGGAATTATACTTTGATATCTGATTTCATAACTCATCTCCAAATTACAAGAAGTTGGACACAATTATAGACAAAATTTCACCGAATTTTTATGAATTTCTTGGAGTACTTGCTGGCAAATGTCTTTGGACATGTTCTCGATTAGCTTTCGTATCCTATCGTTATATAGAGAAGCCTGTGTGATTATTTATGGATTCATTTCCACCTATAAGATGCCCCACTTCGAACTTAACTGATTATTTGAATTTATATCTGGTCATATCTTTAGAGTATTCGACAGCTCGCTTTCAGTGCCAGTTTCTTTTTTGAAGCAAATAAGTAAATAGCTAGAGCTCCTTCTATTTAAAATGTTATTTTTTATCTCTTGAAATAGTCCAATGAACACACTGGAATATAGAAACATTGTGGTATTTCAGTGTTTTTGTTTTCCCACAGAATGTATAGCAATACCTAATATACATTTCTTGATAGAGTCGTTTATTAGGCATGACAATAAAAAAAAGCCGTGCTGGTTCATGCTACAAGAGAAACGGTAATCAGCAAAAGCAAAATTTAATCACAAATTCCAAAGTAATGCAAAATATTGAATAAAATTAAAATGTCTCATATTACTATAATCAATTTTTGAAATAGAAATGATTGAATTAGTTGTTGTATGGAAAGCGAAACTTAAAAAAATAAACGTATCAAATAAACAGACAAGGTTTGAGCATTTACAGCGCTTCCTTCATTCCACTACCAATTACCTCACTCTGAACCACACATTGACTTACTCACTCCCATTGAGGGAAAATACTCATATTCAATGAAAGGTTAAAAATAGAAAGTAAATAATTCATTGTTTCAAAAATTGAAAAATTCTCTTATTCTTTGAGCAAACTTCCTTACCCCCTGACATACGAATTCATACCCCTTGAGGGCACGGGTACCCTAGGTTACTAATCCTGGATTTAGAAGAATATGTAGGAGTTTAAGTGAGAGAATGTATGCTTGATTACTGATGAGACTGATCCCTAACTCTAAGCCATATTTTGGAAAATATTTTGAACTTAAAGCTAGGCATTGACATGCAATTCTTCAGTTCTGGAGATTTTGATCAGCCAATGACTAAACTGTGCTGACATACGCAATTAAACCATCAGTCTTGTAAATAAAGCCTGAACGTAACAGAAGGCTAAATTGTTTGTTTGATTTTCATTTTTTTTTTACTTTTTTTTTTTTTTCCTTATAAAATCATTACGAAAGCAAAAATCTTGAAGAAAAAAAAAATCAATAAACACAATCAAAATTATTTTTTATTTAATATTGTTTACCCAGACTAAGAAAGTTGTTTTGAAATGAAATCGATCTCATAAGACTTCCATCAAATTCAGGCAATCGTTTTTATTTTGGTTTCTTAAATCTTGTTTTAAGCTAACCGAGAAAAGCAAGAATCAAAAAAAAGATAAACCTTACCTTGATGTAACAATGGAAAATGGAATTGTGCCCATTTTTGCTTATTGGGATACAGGGCACAGAGACGCAACGATATTTCAAAAGCTTTATTAGAAAATGGTCAAGTTTAACGCTAAGTCGTTGACCAGCATATATTAAATAACTATATAGCTAGTAAGATATATTAATATATATAATAGATTATATGATCTCATATGTATTATAATATACATGAGTGGTAAAAATATAAATAATATACTAATAAATAAAATATATAGGCTTCTACTTATATATTACATTAATATACTATACTATATGAATAACTTAATATAATACCTATAAGTTGAATAGTTTGGGGTGCCGCTGCCGTGAGCTGCTTGAGGTTTGTTTCGTAGTGCTTGATCTGTCCGCACCCTGTGTTATTGTATAAATGACGATGTTTAAAATTTTATTCATTTAAAAAATTCGTGTCGACCTACAAATGGTTATATAAATTTAAATGCTGCCCGCGTAAGTTGTTGTGTTAGTCGATCATGTAGACTCCTTTTGTATAATATTTTTTTACAGTCATACCCTAATCTCGTTCATTTTTTTGAATAATAATTAACACAAAAATATCAAGTTGTTTCACTCTCCCATAAAACTATTGGCCATCGACTGAAACTTGTTTAGCTTAAAGTTATGGGTTTTAATATATTTTTTTAACTTTGTTTCATTTTTTATAAGACAGATATCAGCTTATTTACAAGGAAAAGCAATGGAAAGATTTTGTGGAAATTATTTGCACGATCCCTTTTTATTAATATAAGGTTTTTAAATTTAAATTTATTTACATGTTTATCAACAAAGCCTCTATTCATACACGTTTTGGCGGCGTACTTTATTATAAAATTTTTAAGCTCTTGGTTTTTAATCATTGTTTAAGTTAATTTTGTTTCGTTTGCGTGTAGGTGGTAAGGAATGTGTCGTGTGTGATTTTATGTGTGTGTGTGTAAAGATTTAAGAATATGTTTTTAGTTATAGTGTGTCAGGATTTGTGTGTGCTATTTAAAAACTCTCAGATTTTCAAATTTCTCTGTAAAATATGACCAGGTTTAGTAAAGCGTTATTAAATAATTGTCTTTTCTATTTTAAATTTTAGGCCTGTATAGCGTATCAAATAATTTTGTAATCACAGACGTTCACATTGGTTTTCTTTTTTTTTTGTTTTTTTTTATTTTTTCTTTTTTCTTTTTTTTTTTTATTTTTGTTTTGTCTATGTAATTTTTTTATTCGTTTCTTGTTTGGCTGAATGGAGTCTGTGTGCTGCGTGTAAGGAAATGGGGCTCAAATGATTGCTGTTCAGGCGCCGGGAGCGGCTTTCTATACGACTTTATTTTCAAACATCCAGGCTGCTTAAAATCCTTGCACTTTGAGAGCCTATGAGTGGAATATTCAACTCCTCTACACTCCTGAACAACCTAAACGTTTTGCCTCTTCTTGTCTGTAACCTATACAGATGGCCTTAAGAAGTTCAATCCTACATAACTCATTTATAATGTAATGCACTAACTACAAACTTAATTTCAATAATACTTCCGATCTGAAAGGGTGGGAGTACATCGTGCCTATTTGTAAAACCATAAACACTGCATGGTAAAGAAACAACGCTCCCTCGAGAGTATTTCGAAATCTCCTAACACTCTACGATGTTCTAGGAATAGGCTTAAAAATCCTCATATCACTTCCTTCTACTTTAGCAAATGAATCGCCTGTGTGCTTTCCTGCTACTGGTTTCCCTCCGGTAACAGAACAGCATTTTTGTACATCCCCAAGCACTCTTTTCTTGATATAATCTTCGCATAACTTAAACTCTTCACGAAGAGGGATATATATGTTCATATCATTCCACATGCCAAATCAGCTGGGGAGGAATCCCTTTTCTATTTCGTAGGCGGATTTCAATATGTCCAGACACAACACTAGAATGGTTGGCGGCCGCAGTCGCTCTTCATACTTCATGTTAGAGGTGAAGGAAGCGAGGCCGAATCATCAGCCAATGTCCTCAAACGATCCCTGGAGCAAACTTTAATATTACAAGAACCCACAAGACGGAACCACCAATTCCCGTGGAAATCGTCCCCAACGCAAACAGTATTCTATATGAACAGCACTGGACATAAGATGGATATATGTCACTTTAATGAAATAACTGTCTCTCTCTTTAAGCATACACACCACTCTTTCGCGTCCTAATCGGGTAAAATCTGAGCACAACCTTTAATAACTTCTCGAAAATTTTAATATTTCTTTCCATTGCTCGTCAGACAACACGCCTATCCATACTCTGATGCCCTATGGGCGTTTATTTCTGGACTTTGATCGGGCCGATTGGGAGGGGCTTTGGCGTGCGCCGCTTCTACGGCGACGCCAGCTCTGCTTATAAATGTCGGAGATGAACTGTGCTTATTGACTCTGTAAAGATTGGACCGCTTTTGGTACGGCACTTCCTTGCCGATACACGCGGTGGGGAGCTGTACCATACGTTAATGGGATGAGCGAGGTCTCATCACTAATCCTTCTTTTCGACTAAAAATCTATTCTCCCCTCACTCATAGATCTATAGGACTTGCGAATCCGTGGCTTTTGCTCTCGTATGGCCATACTTCCAGTGCATAAGACAGTGCGTAAATCGGGGGTCGCCGCACAAGATGTCTCAGTTCTACCTATCACTCGTTATGCTAATTGGTTCAATATCAAGCCTAGGAAATAGCACGGTTGTAGGGATATCCTCTTCGTCCCGAAGCCAAAGTCAAGACGGTGCTTTTTCACAATCAAACCGATAAGTGGCGCTACTCCGACCTCCTTGATGGTCTCCTACTAGAATGTAAAATCTTTGTCTGACCTATTGCCAAAAAATATCCTACCTGAACAAGATAAGCTCAGTCTGTTAAAATACAGTCCCACTTTCTCCTTCCTATTTGAGGACGAATCTAGAGGTGGTTCCTGTTGCTAAAGGTGTATAGAGTCTCGGCCCAACCGTGAAAAAAGCGCCACAATGCTCACTTCGGCCTCCCGCCCTATTGTCCCTAGCGGGTTCCCGCGCACCCCACCCCCTAACACTCCATAACCCCATCAGGAACGATTACTGAGATGATTGGCCCTCGTCCTTCCTCCTTTCTTCTCCTCAGGTTTGTCCCTAAAAATGGCACCAATTGGGGCGTGTTGATTCACCAATTTTTGCATCAGAGAGTCGCATGGGCCCGTGAAAATCTATTGAAAAACCGTATATAGAAAAGGCCGGGTGCCCCGGAAAAATGGCCATGCCTTCGCACCGGAGTTGTTGAGGGAAGTGGTGCATCTTTGTGCCCTGAGCCCGCACCCCGCTCGGTTCGAGATGGTCTTATTTATTCTGCTATGTCTCAATACTGAATAGGCTTACATTTCCTTCAGTGTTGGAGCAGCAACACGCACACAATAAGTCCCACTGGTTTCCGAAAAAAGGAAAAGCCCGCTACTGGAAATTTTTACCACCTTCCAACTATCGCCCTAATAGCCTCTCACCTTGGTAATTCTACATCATAAGATCTCTTGAAAACCACTACTCGAAACTGCTATTTGTTATTAGAATGATCTGAGGAGTCCTCAATTCAGAGGCAGTGCTTTTTCCGATCGCACACGTACGGCTTTATCGGCGCGCCTGCGAGATCATACAACTTGGCGATATATCTTTTCCATATTTCAACTTGATTTAATGGGTTTCTTTTATCATTTGCCGCGCCCTCAGGAACTAACGGGGAGACGGGTTTGCGGCTTGAGGGGTAGGGCGCATGACCAATATGGTTGCCAAGGCCAAATTATGACACCGGGTACCTGGCAACGCCGCGCGGTTCAACTTCAGCTACTCCCCCAAAGGCTCGCCGCCTGCTCTATGTGGGTTTCCCCGTCCCTTTCTCTGGCTTGAGCCTTAGCTTATCAGTCTAGAGTTTTTTTCGCTGGTTTATAAATAGGCTCAATAAAATCCGGCTTGTGTTGATTTGATGGGCGGCCGACTTTTTGCTTATTATTTTTTTTCTGTCAATAGTGGGTGTTCCTACGCAAGCGGGTTTCTGCGATCTTATCTCCTGGTAAGACTCTTACATTCCTACTTTTCATTAATGAATCTTCTCAAACTCTGCAACAGTCTAACCAATCTACTCCACTCGTATATGCCGATTACACTGCGAACCATTGCACATTCTTGAACCAACCTCATTCACAGATGTTTTCTTCTCACCTCTTTTTGACTTCTAGAAAGAGGCAATATTGCCTCATCGTCTCTTAATTTTTTATAGCGATTCCCTATATCTCTCCGCTGGAAACTTGCTGGAGGACAATAGAATTATCTGCGGGTTGGGGATCGTTCCTCGCTCAAACCGTTGTGGAACATTAACACCCAAGTTGCCTTAGAAGAACCCACACTATCCTAACCAAGATCTCCCCCTCTCTAAAGGACACCTTTGCTAACTTTTTTCCACTAATCTCTTTTTCGATGGGTCTCCGATCGTCGTCCTCCTGGTTGACAATTTAAAACAATCCTTGGCCCTTTGTTAACAAATACACACAAAAAAATGCTCTTGGAAACCAACAACCATCGGACAATGGTTTAGCTAGGCAGGCCGGCCGCTCTAAGAAAAAACATGGCGGAAAGTTTCATGTATATTAAGGCCTTTGGCGGAGATAATCTTTTTTTTCCTCGTTCTCGGAGTAATGCCCTTGCCAGGCCCTATACAAGGGGGCCTTCAAGCGCAACGACCTTGTTTATGGGAGTACTGACTGCCTCCTCCATGGATATCTGGGGGTGCTCCGCGGTTTCAACGTCCAGCTTTTTGGATAGGCCTTAGAAATTAAACCAAGATTTCCTGACAACACTTCTACCGATTTCACTTGACCCGGACCCTCTATCTTTTGTCGGGCGCGATGATTAGGTCTGCGGTCATTTATCCTGCTTTTTCCTAATAGGTAGTGAGGACCTGCAGCGGCCAGGTGCTCGAGGGACAAACTTTATTCACTCAGGCGTACCAACACCTTTAACCGTACAGCCCCTCCGGTAGTGCAACAAGGGGTTGCGCTAGTGGTACTGCCGCAGAACAGAAAGTTTACTAGATTATGTTTGATAAGTTCGGCTAATAGGTCCCAGGCTTGGTTTTATACTATATCGCATGATTGGTGCTCTCCCTAGTCACCCTTTCTCCTAGACACCCATCTTGAGAGTTTTGAGTGGAATTACTCCTTGCGCGATTACTTCTGTGTTTCATGCATATGAATTTAAAGTCTACTCTAAATCACATAATTTAACACGCCCTGGCGATTTCCTGTGCCTCCATGGCAGACATAGTTTTGCGACGTTAGGTTTTTAGAATAACTGAAATATGTGTGCCAACAAACCCCTTTCATGTGAATTAGGAGCGTCTGAACCCGTGAAAGGTGCGTTGGTTTTGAAACAACCGTAAAATGATATAAGTAAGCTATAATAACAATGTAATATGACTAACTAGGGAAATAAGAGGATACATTATGAATATTAGGTTATATTAGATGAAATATGTACGACAAATAATAAGGTGATAGTAGTATGTTTATTTAAGAGATAGATATACATTTTCATATAGTATAGATTAACTATAGAGAAGTATTTTATAAATAACGTATATAAAGTAGCTAAATAGTAATCGGTATACTATAGAGCAGTTATTTATGAAATGAGTATAGATTACACGGGTGAAGGCTTATTATTAATAGTAAGATACATATACAGATATAGCTCACGGAGCACGTGCATCGTTCCTGACAGGACTCGTGACTGTGAGCGGGCGGGTAAATATTGACGCCAAGAAGACGGAAACTATCGAGGACACTCAGGCGCGGAACCCAAGGCGCGCTCACAGAGGAAAAGGGGCGCAGACGTATAGGGAGGAGCCGAACAGAATGTATACAACAAGGAACGTAAGCACCATATTTGAAAAGTGACGAGAGACCAGCGCGGACAAAGTAAAAATTATCTATTGCTCGACAAGGTGAAATAGGAACGACTGAAAGCAGGGACGGGATGAGGGGCGTAGGTGGTCGAAACATAACTATTTCAAGAGTAAGGATTAAGTGATAACAGTGAAGAGAATGAGGCTGTAGGAGATACCGAACTAAGATATGAAGTTAGAGGGAGCGCTACATGTCTACTTTATATAGTTGTATTAGGGAGCGGGAAAGTTAGGTTATAAGATACGTCCAGGTGAAAACAGGATCAAATCATACCCCTGTTGAAGGACGCAGGCTGACAGACCGTGGCTGGAGTAATATAAGAACTAGGCTTTCGGGCCATAACGAGAGGCGGATAGGAAGGCATCAATTCTAGAAGCTTTTTCCCAACTAAGACATTTCCTTAAAAACTTAACGTTAACAGGTTGAGGACTTTGTTTATACTTTAGCGTTAAAAGGATAAGATAAACTTTTAAGAAAGGGATATACAGCAGTTTTTGTATTGTTTAATGTTCAACTTTTTTTTATTGTAAGAGAAGAGTGACTTCAAGCAATTTTTTGGCAGCTCGTCGAAAATAGGGTGTGGAGTACGCTTAGTCACGGTGTCTAGCAAACAACAATAGATTGTACCATTAAGGAAGGCTGGAACGCTTTAATAATATGCTAATTATAGATAATTCTATACTACTAGTGAAGGATTAATATATAAGTGTATATATAATACCTCAAGTATGATAGGAATCATATAATTAGGCTAGTTATATCACATTGTAAATATACTAGTATATATAGAATAGCTATTAATAGTTGGTAGATATAATACTAAATAGTATATATAATATTAGTATATATATATATATTATATTAATATATATAATATATTATAATTATAAATTATATATAATAATTAATAAATGATAAACATACCATTATATTATATATATATATACATTATATCAGAATAGAATGTATGCTGAGAGGTATTTAAGGATACGGAGGGCAGAAGGATATATTTATACGTACCGTGAGTATTAGAAGGGAGGGCGAGAGAACGAACGCGATCGTTTATCCAAAAATGAGTTAGAAAATAACAAAAAATATAAAAAAAAAAAAAAATCAATCATGAAATATACAGAATAGTGTAGAAAATTCAGATAGATAAATGTAATAAAAATTATAATACACACACATATGAATACATACATTTATCATATATATAATTTATATATACAAAATAAACTATAAATGAAATGTATAAAATAAATATTAATATATTTATTATATATATATATAATATATTATAATATAACTAGAAGATGGGGAGAACAGTAGATGTCTATAGAGAGTAGATATGCAGTAGTTAAGGTATATACTAAGATATGTAGGGTTTATATGTACTATTAATATAACATAATATATATATATGCGAATAGTATATACTATATATATATATCATAGATAAACGTACTATATATATATATAATAGTTAATAATACTAATATAATAAATTTTAAGTTTACATGCAAATATATATATATATAAATATATAAATAATATATGATACATAATTAGTAGTTATAAATTATCAATATATAAAATATAATATTTAATGTATAACATAAACTTTAATACATAGTATATGTACTAAACATTATATATAAATAATTATAAATTTATAATAATTATATATATATATAATATATATTATAGTATTGTAAATAGTATTGTTACATATTATATTACATATAATATAATAATTATATTAAAATATTAATATTATATATATATATATATAATATATATATAATTATAATAATATATATAAATAATTAATAATGATATATTTATACAATATAAGGATCAATTACAATATATATATATATATATATATAATTAAATATATATTAATAAATATATAATATATATATCATTATATATATTATATATATACCATATATATAGTATATATATATATATAATAGGTATATGATAGTGAAATGGAGTATATAATAAGATAGATAGTAAGTATAGATGTGACTAGCTTTTGAATGTAATTAGGTGCGTACATACTCGAATATATGACTAATTAGAATAAAGTATTTATAAAGAGTAATTAATACCAGACAATGATGATATATGAGGCTGCGTTATATGTAGTAGCTAGTAGAGTATAAGGTAATGACCGTAATAATAGTAATAAGATAAATAGAATCATAGTAGTATATTATACAAGATTAGGCCAATCGAGCCCATGTCACGAGACGGGTGTAACCTTGGCATCATCATGTGCGCCATGTTTGTGCAATTGACAAAGCCAGAGATCCACCGATCTCCGGACTTTTTTCTCTCTTTTCTTATGGTTTTACCCTAGGGCATATCAACGAATATGAATTTTGTTTTTTCAAACTAAATTAATTTTTACACTTGTTGGTGTTTAACGACATACAATATTGTCTGGACTCACATATGATAATATATATATATTATATAATAAATCTTATATTATTATATATAATTTTATAAATATATTGTAACTAATACCCAAAATATAATGAACCATCAGAATAAAGGTCTCAAAATATATAAACTAGAAGAAATAACATTTTGTATATATATATAATAGCATGACTACGCGTGAATAGTTAAGAAATAATATTTGTACTTATCCTATACAAAACCCTTTTAAAATATATTGATATAAAACAAGTAATGGGAATAATTATCATATTATAATAAAACTAATATATATATTATATAATTATATATATAATATATACAATAATAACGCGTAATAAAGAAGATATATTAGATGCCTTATCGAATGATTCACCAATTATATCCTCAAAGCGAAGTTTGACATATTATAAAATGCCAAACTTTCCACTCGATAAGGCGACGCAGCTTTAATTAAACATATCTCAGGATATATCAAGGCTAGGCGCTAGATTCCCGGAAGATACGGGATCAAGAACTCGGCACAAAAAGTGAAAACAAACGAACTATCTTCTCGCCAGCTATACTACCAGAAAGAGATGGATTTTATAAGAGCAGAATGTTAACATCATTTGGATTATCAATTTTCAGTTGTAATAAAAATTAAATTAAGGGAACTCAAATAATTTAGTATAACTGTTAAAACATTAAGAATCTACACTATGAGATAAAAGATGAGAAAGAATAGACTCAATATTAGATAATCAACATTACTAAATAAACGGATATTAAAAAAAAATCCACACAGTCGGCCAGTGCAGCCATTGGACGAGCAAAATGCAGCAGGCCGCAATAATTTTTAACTGCGCACGGTTTTTAGTGCGATGAAATGCAAGATGAGTTATATATTGAGCTATGATATGGAGAAACTTTTTTTTTTAAAAAATATTATGAATTTTGTCTCCAGTTATCAGCAACAATTTATTATTATCAGTATTTCTATCAATGATTAGCACTCGCTAGTTCATCGGAATAAAAAGGTTATTCCAAAAAACCTCAATATTAAAAATAAAAGGATTTACCCAAAATGAAAGTAACTAAATATATATAGTAATATATAATTATAAAGTATTATATAATATATAACTAATTATATATAATAATAATAATATATATATAATATGGAGATTATATATTATTAAAGTAAAGTATTAAAGGGTATAATATAAGTATATGTGAATAAATATATTATGGTAGTTATAGTATAGTGTAGTATAGTGACTTGGTAATAGTGATACTAATAAATATACTAATGATATAATATTAAGACTAATAGATATGATGAGATAATATTAGATAACCGATATTGTATAAGTACAATAATGATAATTGTAACATATAATATAACATTTATTCTAATTTTTTATATTTATTTATTATATTATTTTATTATTATTATTATTATGGGTAATTTATTATTATTTCTAAATATTAATTAATTATTAATCATCAATTATTTATTTATTACATTATATGATATCCTTGTGAGGCGATTAATTCATTAATAGTTGGTAAAGTTAGCTAGATTATTCCAACCATCTTGTATAACCCACAGAGACTTTATACGGAGCTGGTAAAGGGATTGTCGTGGAACTAAGCTACGGGACAGGTAGGCAAGCCCACCTAGAAACAAGAAAAGGTAGTAGAACCAGAATATTGACGTAAGTTTTCGAAAAAAAAAAAGCCCCAGCCTTAACCGCCCCCTTTATACCTTAATACCTTTAAGTGAGAACCCATCGCAGTCAAGAAAAATCCAACCCAATAAGGGCCTTCCAAGGGACTGCGGACGTACCCTACTGTGGCATCTCGGTCAATGTGGGGTTTCATCCCCTAAACAAACCAGTAACCATAACGTGTCCAATACAATCCCTATACAAAAACCCCGAAATGTCACTCCTATTATATATGCCCTTTCTTCTCGGCCTGCTGCCAAACACATTCCTCCTCCTCCAGGCATTCCTTTCTTGACTCAATCCACTTCTTCTTCGTCTCCCAGCCGGTTCGATTTCCACAACACTCACTCAATATAAACCCCGTTTTAACGCAACCGACTATGCATCCATTCCTTTCCAACATGACCAAAACCAATCCTCAATGTAACTCTTCGTTTATCTCTCATTTAAAAATTCCTTTCTTCACACCAACACAACTCTCTAATAACGTTCATTTTTTCCTCATTTTTATCAATTTTCGTCCCAAACACTACCACAACACCCTGAGATTGGTCCATTCCGAACACCATTGTACTTTAGATCCATAACCTCTTATTTCCCCCGAACCATAGTTTTTCCAACTTACTGTACCCTTAAAACACAGGGTAACAACAATACCTCATGCAAAGACCCTAGGCAAACTCAAACACTATCTTTTAACAATCTACCAAGAAAATTTAATGGCAACGAGCTTACCTTCCTACCATTCCACAAACTTTCCCTTACTACAACTCTCCAATCTCCGTTTCCCGGTTTTTTCCCATCCAACTCTATATTTAAAATAACTCAGAACACTTGTTCCAGTTTGCTTCACCATCCATCATAACCTCGCTTTTCCGAGGACTGTCTTTAACTCACAAACCATTAAATAACCTTGCTCTTTCTACGTTTTTTAACTTCAAAACCACTTCCTTTTAACACAACCCTGCAAATCCCCTCTAATCAATCAATCATCTTTAAATTATTTTGTGCAGATAAAAGATAGATTTTACATTCTCAGAAAACATTTTTAATTGTTTGCCACGGTTATTTCTGCCGGAAAATGGTTTTCCTCAGCATGATTCCGATCCTTTTCCCTGAGAAAAATGTAAATATGAAACCTGTAAAGTGAACACTTTCATTGGACATAAGAACTTAAAAACGGGAAAACTATCTATAATTTTAATAGCCTGAAGAATTTCGTTCTAATGTCTTGGGAGCCTTGCTTTATTCGATTTCATTAACAGAAAAATCACCTTGGAAGCTCCTTTTTAGTAAAAAGTTGGTGGGAAACCTCACTTTTAAAAAGTTTTAATAACCCATTTCCGAATGACAACGTCCAAAGCAGCAGGACTGTTTTCCTTATTTTAAAAAAAAGGATTTAAAAAAAAACCTTTCTTAGAAACACATGGGGCACAACAGAAGACTTTTCCCGTCCTTTCGGCATGCTTTCGATCGAGGAAAGAACTTTATTATGGGCCAAATACAAAGAATTTAATAATAAAGTGATTGATAAATTTGCTCAACAAAAGATAGAAGAGCGGACTTTCTTTTTAAAAAATAAAATTTGTCAAGGTAATTTACATAACTTTTTTTTTAAAAAAATTCGAAATTTTTGACTTTTTTCTACGATTAATGTTTAACGGTCATCAATGCTTCTCTTTTTTTTTTTTTTTGAGAACACACACGGGAGCACTCACAAACGCTTTATTACACATATATATTATTATATATATATATATATTTATATATATATTTATATATATTAATATAACTCTATCGATTTCATACCTATATCTCAATGTCATGAAAAAATACACACTTTATATTATATTTTATATATATTATATAAGGTGTATGTATATGGTGTGTAGTGTGTGTGTTGAAACTTGAAAATGCAACTACCAATATTTTTTTAGGACGAGGCCGCGGCCTGAATATATAATATATAATATATATATATATATATATATATATATATATATATATATATATATATATATATATATATTATATAATATATATATATATATATATATATATATAATTATATATATATATTATATATATATATATATTATATATATATATATATATATGTTAATTTGATTGATTTGCAGATTGATTTTTTCCTGAAGAGCAAAAAAAAAAAAAACGAAAAAAAAAAAAAAGTAGGATATATTAAAAGAACATATTATTGACTTTTGAAATTAAAACCTACCACTAAACAATTAAAAATGTTTGGTTACATATTTTAACCCTTTATTTATTATGATTTTTAAATTGAAATTTTAAATGATTTTTTCAATATAAAATAAATTGGGTTTTTGAAAAAATGCAAATTCTATTTCTGCAATTCTTCCTATTAGTATATTTTCAATTAGAAGAAAAATGTTCAAAAAAATGGGAGACCTTTTAACCTCTTTTTTTTTTTTTTTTTTTCTCTTTGCCCCCTCTTTTTTCTTTTTTTTTTTGCCCTTTTTTTTTTTTAAATACTAAGGTAATCCTTGGACTTTTCTTATCTAGTTGCGATTAATAAAATTAATTTTGTTAAGAAAATAAATATAAAATTTTTTATTTAAATACTTCAAAATATTAAAATAATAAAAATCTTGCTTTTTTGTACACACGGGGAAATGGCCACTGCACAATGGCAAAGGTCTATGAAATAGTTATTTAAATAACAATTTTGTTGCATTGTTAAAAAATAAATTTGTAAATGTATTGTATTTATGGTAACGAAGCTTCTCCCCCAGAATTTTTTAGAAGAAAGAAAACTATATTAAATAATGAACTTTAATTCTGGTAAAAATATTTTGGTCATATTTCCACAGCACTTGAACGATTAATATTGACAAATGCACTTGACCTTCGACAACTTAATATTCTTTCTAAAAAAGGTAAGTCCTTATTAAAAATGATATCTAAAAAAGATGGATAATATATTGGATAAATTATTCAGCAACTTCCATTGCTATTTTCGGTGGGGAATCTAGACTTTGATTCGTTAAATACCAGAGATATTGATTTTGGGACAATGTGCAGTGACCTGAAATGACTTCAGCGCAAGATTTTAAAGCCATGAAGACCGACGGATCAATACGTGAATATAACAAATAGGCACATTTTTTTTCTTAAATATCACGCAGAAGCATTTTAAGGGTAAAACTATTAGGATTAAATTTTCATTTCATTTAGTTAGGTTTGAAATGACAAATATATATAAATGTCAGATTT
>JABUQX010004631.1:45000-50000 GCA_015478945.1 Trachelipus rathkii
CACGCACAAACAATAAGAACACCACATGACACGACCATATATATATATATATATATATATAATTATATATATTATATATATATTTATATATATTATATATATATTTATTAAATATTATATATACTATATATATATATATATTATATATATAATTATATTATTTATATAATATTCTATATTATTATATATATATATATATTTTATATTGTATTCTTGATATATATATGTATATATATATTATATATTTTATAATATATAAATATATATTATTTTTATATTATATATTTATATATATTCAGAGATCATACGGGATTCATAATAACAATCCCGATCCAGGATCCCGATCCCGATGTGAAAATTTTAAGCACGAAAGATCGGGATTCCGAAAAATTTCGGTATTCTTATCCGATATTCCCGATGGTTTATGTTTGTGGCCAAAAGGATTTGTAATTTGGCTAAATATTTCGCAGAATATTCTAAAATTTCAATTATAGCACGTCAAACAGGTTTCCGATTTTAATTTTTCAGGTAGTATAATTGGAATATGCGGCTAGGACAACGTGTGGACACACAACCCTCTTCATCTAGTCTGGGCCCGCGTGGACGGGACATGATCTCAGTGGGTTTCGGAAAGGCTCAAAAACAAAATGAAGGCCCTTAGGTTCATTTTACCAGTTTCTATAAGTTGTAATTTTGGATGGTTGTTCTTGTTCTAAACACTTGCTACTCTATGTTTAGAATTCCTATTAATTTAATTTTTTTTGTTGTTATTTTTGCCAGGAGTGAAATAATGTAAGTTTTGCTTGTTCTTATTTTAATTTTAAAATTCAATTTTAAAATAGTCATTATTTGCGTTTCTCCTTGAAAAGTTGCTATATCATAACCTTCTTTATGTATAGGTGAAAGTATAAAAAAATTATTATATATATTTATATATTATTTATATATATATGTAATTATTATATATTTTTAATATATATTATATTATATAATATATATATATATATATAAATATATATTATATTATATATTTTTATATTATTATATATATATATATATAATAGTAATTTAAGCTTTTTTTCTATATGCCCGAGAGTGCCTTTTGGCAGTAACTTTAAGCAGCACAGCACGGAGAAGGGCATTGCAGTTTGTCAACGGAATCCATCCAGAAGTACATCAACCGCAAACATCAAGTTGAGTAGCGGTTTGACAAAATGTAGAAAGCTGCAGAAACAAAAAGTTTTAGAATTGGCGAAAAAAGATACACAGTAATCGATGCAAACTCTTTATTGGGACTGGGAAAGTGGAATCTCAAAGCGGTCCTTAAGTGAAAATGCGCAGGAAAAGAGAAAACTGAAGTTATAGCGGCGGAACCTAATTTTTCGATGATGACGCTGATTTTCTTGATTTTTCAAGTTCAACATTCCCGGACCGTCAGTGGCCATTCTGTCTTTGGGGCATATAGATTACTACTGCGATTCTGCAAAGAATTGCCCGAAGGTAGACCGTCTACTAGTGAACTTGCAATGCACTGCAACACTGTCTTAAAAAACTATGGACAACGAGCATTTTGGAAATTTTTCGTCTTTGTAAACACGTCTCCAATATAAATACGAGATGTCGCTTGAATGAAAGATGTGAAAGATAATTAATCATACCGGAGATCTATGACGCAGTGAGATGGAGAATTTCACTCTTGTTGTCTGAAGAACTGTCATAGTTTTGCTTTGACATTGATTTTTGGAGTTCTATCATTCAGCAATCGTACTTGAATTTTGTCATTCATTTCATTGATTTTAAATGGCAACGAAAATGGTCGTTCTGCAATGTTAGTTATCCTTTTACAGCGACACGACCGAAAACATCGCTATAGATCTTTGAAGCATAATTGAGAAGCTGCACCTTGTGCTACGTGATGCAGCTGCAAACATGGTGGCGTCCAGGAGAGTTGGGCAAGTTGACGATGCTAACTGTTTTCTGCATTTACTTCACTTAATTGTTACAAGTGGGTTCTGGCACGGTATTCAGTAGCTGAAATGCTTGAACGTGCCAGCAATATCGACAAGGATTTCGCTAGCAAACAGGAATGCAAAGATGCTCTACGCAAAGCATTTAATGCGCTAAATCAGCAATATCTTGTTTTCCTTTGCAGGCAAGCTACACCGGTGGTAAAGAGCCAAAAATGAGTTAGTCCGTCTACTTCAGCTAAAACAGGCCACCGATTTGACT
Source organism: Trachelipus rathkii (assembly GCA_015478945.1). Taxonomy (NCBI): domain Eukaryota; kingdom Metazoa; phylum Arthropoda; class Malacostraca; order Isopoda; family Trachelipodidae; genus Trachelipus; species Trachelipus rathkii. The sequence continues at coordinate 47,230 of JABUQX010004631.1, forward strand.
TTTCCATTTTAGAGAAATCTGTAACCACCGTGAGTTATTCTCACGAACTGACACCGAATGACTGGCGCTTAATTAAATCACTAAACTAGCTGCTTTCACTCTTCGAAACAACATTGCTGATGACAAAAAAGGAAGCAAGCTGAAAAAGGAGGTAATTTTCCATGCGCACGCTTTACGAAAAACAATTACACGACAGAGTTTGCTTAATAAATACATTTATATATAATTTGTATGGAGATGATCAACGCATGCAGTATGTGAACATTGAGAAATCTGAGCCGCACTCACTCGCTGCCATTTTAGATCCGCCCTTCAAAGCTGCGAAGATTTTCCAAGACCACAAAGCTCACGGACATGCAGTTTCGAAATTAAAAGAACTTGTTGTTCAGGAGTGTCAACAAGATGCAAATAGACAGCCCAGCATTGCAACAACCAATCAGAGTGATCAACCCAGCCCTGGTTCTTCGATGTTCACGGCGTCAGGCGATTAGTGGGCAGAGTCAATGGTGCTTATGGGTGGTGATGATAATAATAGTCCATCACAACCCACCGATGAATTTAATCGCTAGCAACATTTCACATGAAGAAATTGAGAAAAAGGAACTGAAGTATATATGCTGAAATATTATTAGCCAACAGAAAATCCACAGATTATTGGAAGATGAAAAGAAAGATTTTTCTGAATCTAGCTCGAGTTTCTCAACTTCTCCTCGCGGCTTCACTGAGTAGCGTTTCATCCGAAGGACAAAGCAAAGTTTGTTAACGAATGATTATTGACACTCACTCTCGATTGCTGCCACAAAATGCAGAGATGCTCATCTGGTTAAATTACAATGTTCGCGCAGTGAGCTATAACACTTTATCAGTCCTCAAAGAGCACAGGTAGCTTAAAAACAAACATGAAAGATACAGAACATGAATATCAATTGGCTGCTGAGCTCGACATATTACTGCAGTCAAGCAGCAGCGAAGACAGCGACTGCGCGATGAAGGGAACTAACTAAAGGGCATGATCCAATATTTTGCTGGGGGCTGGCCCCAGTTTTCACCCCACCTAAAAATGGACATAAAATTCGGAATTATCAGCTGATTTTGACTATATAACACCAAAATGTAGCTTTTTTTGCCACTCTAAAAGCGTTTGGTTTCCGGTGTTTGTATTCTTGACTGTAGTTTCATAACTCGATTTTCGAATTTTGCCAAGAATCCCATGCTGTTTTTGACTATTTTCATATCAACTTTCAGATTTTTTTTGCGAAATGACTTCAAACTGAAATATGCATAGATGGGTCCATACCTACAATAAATACGATTATTACAATTTCGATTTTTTAGTTGTGTGTGCTCGCATTGTCCAAATTTCCAAACCCATTTTTTTTTAATTTGAAAAGTGAAAAATTGAATTTTTTTTTTTTTACCCATCCGATCAACATCAAAATTTCAGGGCTTGTATAGCGGGCAAGATGCATCTTTTTACTTAGATAATTTTTGTATAATCAATAAAAAAAAATTTAAAATTTTTTCAGAAAATTTTTTTTTTGAAAAATTTTCCAAAACAAACCAAACCTATTGCATAATCAGGGAGTGATTAATCGAATCATTAAAGATGGCAGCTTGGCCGACTATAAAAGCCATGAAAATTTGATTGATCGGATGGGTAGAAAAATCTGTATGTAAATTGGTAAGTTTATGATAAATGTTTGTTAAATATTACTATGTTAAGATAAAAATACCGATGATATTTTACAGATACGTTTGATAAAGTGTGAACAGGTTACGTTCTGTATGCCTTGTTAGTTATTTTACTGTTATTAAGTAAAGATCCAAATGAACAGATCAGCATTGCAATAAACGATCAGAGTGATCAACCCACCCCTGGTTCTTCGAAGTTCACGGCGTCAGGTGATTACTGGGCAGCGAAGACAGCGACCTGCAAGATGAAGGAGACTAACTAAAAGGAAATAAGGAATGTTATTATTAATAAACTAAAGTGAATCTTATTAAAAGGAATGTTATTACCGTTAACGATATACGTTCTTCTTTAAAATTTAAGTAAAGCCGCTTTTGTATCCCAAATTGCACATCACAAATTACGCTTGCCGGCTTAGTAATTATAATGCAGTAATGGCACATGTTATATTTTCATTAAATAAAAATAAAATGTAAAACCTTCACCATTACCAGGCACATTCCAGCGTGTGGATCTGGGTTTGCCTCTATTGTAAATAGAAGTCAATGCATTAATCAGAAATTCAAAGTCCCGATACCGACCCTGATCGCCGACACCCGACCCCCGACCCCGATCCCGACCCGACCCCAACCCCGACCCGACCCCGACCCCGACCCCGACCCCGACCCCGTATTTCGATCCCGATCCCGATCCCGATTCCCATCCCGATCCCGATCGATCCCGATCCCGATCCCGATCCCGATCCCGATCCCGATCCCGATCCCGATATAAAATCGTAATCCCACGATCCCAATCCCGTATACCGAGTAATTATCGATCCCTTACTATTCACTGCATGTCTTCACCATGAGTTTTGTTTGACATTGCAACTTCAGGCTTGTTCGCTCCGGTGCCTCCTTCCCTCTATTTCTGTGGAAGTCAATTCCATCCTCTGTGTTTCTTACTGAAATTTAATCTCCCTCACTTTCAGGTCTGTATCTGTGGCTCATCTGAGAAATTTGCGTTAGATGTTAATACTTATAATGTGTTTAACACCCCACCTCCTTGAATAGGGTTCTGCCTGTGAGCGGTGATGACAATT
>JABUQX010004631.1:55000-100000 GCA_015478945.1 Trachelipus rathkii
TTTATTTAATTAATTATTTATTTATTACATATCTATTTATAATTATAATTATTTTAATTATTTTACGTTTCTTTATAACATATTTATTTTTAATTTTAGTAATTTCATTTATTTATTTAATTATTCAATATTTTATTTACGTATTTATTTATTCAATTAATTTTTTATTAGTTTATTTATTTATTTATTTACTCATTTATTTATTTTTAACCATTTATAATATATTTATTTCTAATTTAGTTATTTTATTTATTTATAATATATTTATTTATAATTTTTATTATTTTATTTAATTATTACTTTATTTATTAATTTATTTACTTTATTAAATATTTATTTATTTAATTCATTATTTATTAGTTTAGTTATTTATATATTTATTTATTTATTTATTTCTAAATTTATTTTTTTAATTATTAATTTACATGTTTTGCTAATTATTCATTTATTTAATTACTATATATATTTATTTATTCTTTATTTATTTATTTAATTATTTGTTAATTTATATATTTATTTATTTATTCTTCATCTATTCGTGTATTTAATTATTAATTTATTAATTAATTAAATATTTTGTTTATTTATTTTCATATTTATTTTTTTATTGTTTTATTATCGCTTTAATTGTCTTTTTTATCTATATCTTTTAGCTATTAAAGTGTAAATTAAATTTTTATAAAGAATATGGAACTTTTTTAATTTTAATCGTTTTTAACAAGAAAAATTAATTAATACAAATAAAAATCATTAACATTGATTGTAATAAATTATAGGTTCGATATTCTGTGCAAATTGTGAAGTGAAACTTGAGAATTATAATTATGCGTAATTAAAGCTTAGTGATCCATTAGAAGTTAACATGACCATCATACTATCGGAATAATCGTGACGTTCACATCAGAATAAAGAATGTATCATTTCGATCCTCCGATATAAATTTTGATTGTTATAACTCTCCATAACAGAGATCTTAGACAAGGGCAGAGCGATTGGGTCTGTGTCAAATCTTGCCCTGCCAAGTGCGATCATACCAAACTAATGCTGAGCTTCATATGAAAAGTTTATGGTCTGGCTAAAAAATTTGTCTTGATAGGTGTCCATATTATGACGGGTCATCATTTAAAACAGTTTTCTCGTGAAAATTAATTAGTGCCATAATTTCCCCATTACGGAATAACTACAATGTAGCTGGAACTGCTGTATGGAACAATAACTATAATCTCCCCGATATAATGAATTTATCCGCTTTAATTCTAATAACGCCCGTCTGAAACCTTTCTCCTAGATAAATAATCTTCATTTAAAATCTGAGATGGAAAAGAAATTATTTAAGTAAATCTATTATTAATAATAACAAATATTATTATATAATAATCGAAAATTAAATAATAAAAATAATTCTTTCAAGAATATTATTTACTAATGGTTTATCTGATTACAATCAAAACCAAATATGAATAATCATATAAAAATTATAAAAACTTAAAAAATGTATATAATAAATTTATATAATAAATAAGATAGCAGTTTACTGCTCTGAAAAGAAGATTAACTACTCTATTATTTTATTTATCATTAATCATATGTTTTGATTTTAGTTTATGTTAAATGTCTTAAAAATTTATGTTTTATGAAAATATAATATCTAACTAATAATATAATAATAATTTAATAAATAAATTTAACTAATATGTTGGACCGCATGAATTTAAGTCACATAATTTATTTTTATTCAATATAGAGTAGAATAATTATATTCTTAACCTTACAGTTCAATTTTACTGTATTTATGCTGTATTTATGAGTATAATATGAATTTTTATTATTTGCTATATTGGTTTGAATAATTGTACTGTTTTATTATGACAAAGTTTTATGCTCCATATATATTATATCTATTCAGTTATGTTATATACAATTTCGTGATTTATAAATTATTATCACATTTATCTAATATATTATATTTTGCCTAGTGTAATCTGATTTATTTATTTGATCTATTTATTGTATTCAAATTATTATATTTAAATTATTTTTATTTTTTATAGATTTCTATCATTTACTTCTAGTAGTGTTCACCAAAAGTTTCTATGATTTACTTTTAAAACAAATTAGATGATCTATTCGTACGGTAGATGTTTTTTGGCCATTTGCTATTGTAGAAAATATTATTAAACGCCCGCGATGCTTGTTTGATTCCGGGGCCAAACCGCCCAGTGAATAAATCTGTGGGAATTTGGTCGTTATGACTTTACTCATCGTCAATCATCTGTTTTCCGGGTTGAGTATTAATTATGGTATTATATATGCACCTTCTTATTTAGAATTTTTACCTTGATTCAAATTTTCTGAATGAGTTCCTGTGAGAACTACTATGCCAACATGACTGTCTATGAACTTGTATATTACATTTATTTGGAATTTTATCTAATTTATAATTGATTTATTTAAGTATTAGTAAATATTTAATATTTATTCTGATACGAAGCTAATTCAAAAATTGTGTCTCATAGTTTAAGCATTATTTGCTTATAACTTTAAATTATCAGCTTTTCCAATCACTTATGGAATACTAGCAATCTTATTACATTCATATAATGTATATTATGAAGTAGATAAACTTCTATAAATTTAATATAGCATGAGGATACAAAGTCATTCTATTTTTAATACTATGAATCAAGTTATTAGGGAACCTACCCAATTCCAAACACACTCGATTGCTTTAATACTAGCCCTTCTGTTTAACTAGAGTTAATGCACCACAATCTTAAGCTCTTAAGATAGCAAAAGGATATATAATAGAAGATAGATATAATTAGAGATAAAGTTAAGAAAAGTAATGAAAGTTTAAGAAAATTGAAATTCAATTATAATTGAAGAAAGAAGAAGAAGTAAGAAGAAGAAGAATATAAGAAGAAGAAGAAGATTAAGGAGTATTGTAAGTGAATGAAGAAGAGAAGATATAGGTAGTAAATAGTAAGAATAAAAAGATAGATTATTAAGAAGAATAAGAAGAGAAATACATTGTGATCCGACCAAGGATTTGATCTGGTATTATATATAATAATCTATCTCAAAGAGTGCCAGGTCCAATATTACATTCTAGATATATATTAAGTTAGTAGTAGAGTTATGTGTACACTTCAGTTAATAGTAGTAGTGATAATAAAAAGTAGTAAGTAGTAGTAAGTAGTAAGTAGTAGTAGAAAACATCGAATGATATTAATTTGTTATATTATATTAAATTAATAAAATTATCAATTATGGCAGTGGGATAATTGAAGTCTTTGAATAATTATTATTAGAATGATAATATATAATATCTTAATATAATATATATATATATATATATTTAATATTAATATATATAATAATATATATAATATATATATATTTATATATTAATAATATTAATTTATATTAATTATAAAATTTAATATATTATATATATATATTTATATATATATATATATATATATTTATATAATATATATATATATATTTAATATAATATTTAATTATTATATATATATTAATTTATATATATAATATATTATATTATATATTAATACAGTGAATAAAATCTTCAGAATTTTTTTTGTGGGGGGGGGGATCAAAGTTATTCCTTTTACCTTTATCTATAATTTATATAATATTAAATTATATATATATAATATTATTAAATAATAATATATATATATAATTATATATATTATACTTAATATATATATTAATTTACTTTTTCCTTTACCTTATACGTTTATACATAGAGAAGTAGATTCTATTACCATTAATAGAGAAATTATATATATATTATATATATATATATATATATATATTATATAATATAATTATATAAATATTATAATTATATTTATATAGTACATATATATAGTAATATATATATATATATAAAGATATACTATGAATATATTAATTTTAATAATATATTATATTAATTTAATATTATAATTATATATAATATATATTAATATATATATATATATATACTATACTTATATTAATTATATATATATATATATATATATATATTCTTTATAATATATATTATATTAATTACTTTATATTATTTATATAATAAATTTAATATAAATAAAAAATTTAATATAATTTATAATTTCTCTTGATATACTTATGAGATGGTAATCAAAACATATATATTTATTAATATAGCATATATATTATATATATATTATTATAGTATTATATATATATATAGATATATATATATATATATATAATATATATATATATATATGAAGTAAATATAAAATAAAAAGTAAATAAATTTTCATCTAAAATATAAAAAATATATGTATATATATAAATTATATTCAAGTACACAGTAAAAATATTTAAAATTTCTATTGAAAAAATGAGTGAGAATAATTTATATATTAAATTACTTTAAGAACATCACTTATCCTATAAATTGTTATAACTTTAATTGCAGTTATAAGTCATGAGATTAGTCTCGAAGATAAAACGATCTTCTAGTTTTTTATAGATGTGATATGCTGAATATATTAGTGGGCAAGTCTCAGTGTAAAGTCTTCATCTACTCAAATTGATATTATTTTCAAAAACAAAGTGTTTTCAGAAAGTCTTATTCATCTGACAGATTAATATAAGACGAAGAATTAGACACTCGAGATAAATAATAGCCAGTATTTATGATAAAAAGATGTAATATATAAAATTTATGAAATATGATGTGAACTTGATACCTAACAAAAGAATACTATCTACTCAGCCACATCTACTAATCGACACGGTTTCTGACAGCACTACATGTTACTGTTCGAACAACAGATCTGCCATTACTCTCAAAATCTGCATCAGTATCTCCATATACATGCGCTCTTATAACATAATTAAATCGTGTTACTCTGCCTCTTTATAAGCTATTACTTCTTTTAATAATAATCAAATGTACAAAATATCAATCTTTTATCTTTCATACGGGCAATCACCATCACAATTCTGGTTATCGCCGACAGGGTCAGTATAGTACAATAAGCGAGGTGAAGTATACAAAATTTTAACTTCGTGATTTAATAAACCTCTTCCTACTGCTAGAGTAAATTAACTTTTCATCCAAAATTTGATGTGAAACCACCCAAACGAATTGTTATTCTCAACCTAATTTCTACATAGCCTAGATTTGTCTAGATGGCTTGTAGTAAATATATGTCTTGTAATGAAGCATCGTCAGACTTAATGTTAGATCTCGTTGATGTCCTGTGTTATTATTTTGACGAGATATTTGTAATATTTTCTCAGTCAACAAACATTACACGGTATCTTCAGCTTCTAGGTGATGTATCCTTCAAGAGCGAGGATACACTATTTATACATCCAAAAATCTGTGCCGCTCGACATTCTATAGTGCGCTCGCGCATCTCTTCTGCTAGTGTGCTTCTCCGCATTCTACAGCTTCTTCATCTTACTACGAACGGCACTTTACCCGAATTGGTCAGATTGCCCTCTATAACCTCCGTTATTTTATTAGCCCTAAATTAAATCGTATTGCCTGTAGATTTCAAGTGGTTTGTCTGTGCACTCTCTCTGCCTGGGTTACTAGTTTTGTTATGTATAAAACTAAATCTCAATAATAATAATACAAGAATTATTTTTTATGATCTAGGCCCGCATAAACTCTATAGTAACTCAAGTGTACATCTAGAAACTTACTGAGAGTGATACCATACTGAAGTAAAAGAGTGCTATCTATGATTATAAAATTTAAACACTCTAAGTGGGTCTTCCAGTTAGACTTAGGGGTCGGAGCACACAGCTCCTTGCTCCCCTCTTGGCGTATACCACATGTCGGATATATACTATAGAAGTCTCAGTATTATAATATAGTATATTATTAAATATATAATAATTAATAGATAGAATTCATATTTAAGTAATAAAAGGTATATAAGTCTTAAGTTACAGTATGATATATAAGTTAAGCATTAGTAGTTATTGTTATATATAAGTTAGTTAGTAGTATTGTATAGTAGTAGTAGTTAAGTTAGTAGTTAGATGATTATAGTTTATAGTATAAGTGTAAGTAGTACTTAGCTTTATTAAGCAGCAGCATATTACGTTTCCTTTGCTCTCTTTTTGAGCATAGATCATATGGTTTAATTGACATGGTAAGTAAACCTTCTAATAATATTATTAAGTAAGTTAATTGAGCGTTATAAGTTATTTATATAAGTAAGTAGTGTAGTATATAGAATTATAGTATTAAGTAGTTTAGTAATATAAGTTAGTTTAGTGATTATATTTAAAGAACACAGGTAGTGAATTTTATTTATTACGATTTAAAATATATATTTTATCATCAGATATACCCCAACTTCATTATATTACGTTATGATTTATTACTATTTTTATATTTTTTAGGATTTTTATTCACTAATAAGCTTTAAATTAACTAGGAATACTTTAAATTGTTAAAACATTAATAAACCAGCTAATTCCGCACTGTAGAATTTTAAGCTTAACTACTAATACTTATAAAACTTAATCTTAATTCGTATAATCAGTGAATGACTATCCTTACTCATGCTTATTTGGTCCGTTAAGTACCCTAAATTATACAGTGTAAGGTAATTGTTATTGATAAGAGTTATATAGATAGTAGCTAAAGTTACTCAATATGTAAGTAAATCCCTAGTTAATAACGAGTGGGTTAAAAATATTAAATTTTAAGTATTTATCACGAAAGAGCTTATTAGTATAACAAATCTTATGCTGCTCCTGGCTTCAGAGAAGACTCTGAGTGCGGAATACGGAGAACTGGGAAGATCTAAGGTCTACTCAAGACCCGCCTCGGCTTTTCTGTGAGGTCGCGACGCACTCATTAGAAAGCACTCAGTACGCAATTTATTACTAAAGAAGTACACTATGAATAAATGACTTTTTTTCTAACTCTATCTCTGCACTCGTGTAATACTAATAGGATGTCGACGAAAATATAGGTGGAAGTGATCTCACAAGAATAATTATTTATCTCGTACAATTTGAGTAGTATAACTATAGTACTACGACCAATCCATCTCGATACATGCTAAGTGAAATTCTTTCGTGAAGTAATACGCTCAGATAATAATAAAAAAAATAAATAATAAAAATATAAAAATAATAATAATACTAGTAATAAGATAACTAATAAATGATACTCTCACTAGCCTATATATATTATAAATAATAACGATACCGGTATAAAATCAATATCGTTATCATTAAGAGTCACAAGACTTATCAAGAATATTTGAAGAGAGAAGTGGATAAGGGTGTATGTTTACAACTGTCGGGCAATATTATATTTAATTATATCACTTTATGTGTTTATAAATAAATAAATAATTCGTTCTAAAATTTAATGGTATAATATTTTAGTAAACCCTACATCATACTATGATATCTATTATTAGGGGCCCATTTGCATTTGTAATATACTCAAAGGAAAGACCTGATATACGAATCTTATTAGCATAATATTTATAGAAAATTATTGAGATACTATATTATATATAATATATTATTAATATTATATATTATTGATATTAATTATATAATATATATATATATTATATATTATTACTTTATATATATTTATTATATTAATTATATTATTATATCTGAATATATATATAGATATATATATATATATTAGTATATATATAATATAGATATATATTATATTTATATATATATATATATATTATATTTTAATTAATATTAATAATATAATTATAATATTTATATATTAAATTAATTATATATATTAATATATAGTATATTATATATTTATATAATATATATAATATTTATAATATATATAATATGCTATTAGATTAAAGAAAAAAACAAGTAGTATTAATAGCGAATACTAATAATGGCTAAGATGTAGTTGATATAGATACGTTTTATTGTGAGAGTTTGAATAAAGTACTTATGATAGGTATTTAAATATATTAAGATGGGAAAAAAGCTATATTATAGCAAGCACCTGGTAACGAAAGTAGATGTAATGCATAGTTAACCACAAATTAAATTAAAAAAGTTATCACGCAATTAATAAATATGTATCAATACTAAGATAAATAGTGATACAAGAATTAATGATAAGGTGAGTAAGATTAAGTATTAGAGTAATAAAGAAGGATTATGATATATATATGTGATGATGAGGTCTTAAGTGTAGGTGTGAAGACAGCGATTAGTTTACAGTTAGTGCTCTTGCCCTACTGCATATATATATTCATTATCTATGTATGTGTAGGAGTCAAAGAGTCACATTAGTTAAGCAGTTATATATATAAATGTATTGTAGCAATAGAGCACCACAACTACTATTTTAATCAGCATAAATCGATATTATATATGCTTTATATTATAGCTATATTGATAAGACAGGGCTAGATAGGGATGGGACTTATTGATCGAAGTAATATGATTATGTATTTTGAAATTCAATGATTAATGGTATTATTAATTATTATTTATTATTATTTATTATTATATTATTACTTATTATTATTATTTAAGATTAATCAAAATTATATTATGGTGTATATAAATAGGTTATTAATGAAAGATATTAACATTTAAAAGTTATTAAGCATAGATCAAAGAAAATGATTACAATGAGTGTATGCACTACGCATAGTGCATGAAGGTAGAACAAAACTGAACGTCAATATAGAAGGAAACGATATTATATTAGCATTTAGTCTGGCTACATTGACTAGTTTGGCTCACATCCTTACAATAAATATAAATCTAGTATGTTAGAAAAGATGATGGTGTAGGAATGCAAGGGAAATTGTGTGTGGAGGATTCTCAGTAGGGTGTTATGGAAGTATTATGAGTCACATTCATATCGCTAACAATTTTATAGGCATATATCGAACGTCACCGGCTCTAATAATCCGGACGAAAGGATCAGGGTAACCCGGTGAATTTCGTTAGCCCCAAGCTGCCGAATATAGATATATATATATATATTATATATATATATATAAATATATAATTTTAATAAGTGAAGATTATGGTGCATCTATACAAATACAACCTGTTAGAGACCAGTTTAACATAGTGTATGGTAGATCAGTATATATTAATGACTGGACACTGAAACACACAAATTTTAGTAATAAGGAATGTGAGGCGACGGTTAGATTATGGTTAGCAGAGATTGTAATTTAGAGTGAAGTTACCCTAAGAGTATATAGGACGAGAAATTAAGTAGATAAATACTGGAGAGTCTGATGAAAAATGGTGATTATATCAATAATTAAATATATTTAATACATACAGGAATCAACTAATAGTATAGTTATTATGCATATACATGAGATATGGGAAAGGGAACTGGACCAAAAAGGTGCTAAATGGAGCCCCTGTGTGCAGTATAATGAACCCTTAGCGTGAGTCAGGACCGAGAAATTAAGATGTTGAAGTAAGCTCATATATTATTATAATTATTATATTTAATTATAATGAATTTAAATTTTTTTTGTAAAATTGTCAGATGAACCCTCTATAAGGTTAAATGTTCTATGGGGATTAGTAGAGGAAGAAGAAGATATGTACGAAGATAGAAACCACTTAGAGAGAGATAGCGTTCTTGCAAGGGTCTATCACCTTGTATAGAAGTCAGAATATGCATAGATCTAACAGTGAAGTTAGGGTATAATGTGTGATACTATATATTAGATATAATTATTTATATATATATATATATATATATATATATATAATAGTATATATTATATATTAATGAATATTATTACTATATCATAGTATATTTATTAGCAATTCTCCAATAGAGAGAGTGATTCTTATTATTTGTCTTAAACAAATATTTAACTTTTTTCAGCCTTTCCTAAGCCAATACTCCCCTAGGGGAAAACGTTAAATGGGTGAGGTATATAGGGTATATAATAATGATTTTTATTGTTGATCTTGGTTAAAATAATAAATGAATTACCATCAAAAGACAATAATGGGACAGGAGAATATATATAATAGTTTTTTGATAAATTAATATCGATTAATATAATATATATTATATATTTAATTTAATATTAAATTAATATATATATATATATATTATATATTAAATATATATATTATATATATTATATTATATATATATTAAATTATCTATTATAAAATTTAATATAATTTATTATAACTATATATATATATTAATATATATATATATATTTATATATATATATATATATAATATTATATATATTATTATATATATATTAATATATATTTAATATTATTACTTAATTTTATATAATTATATATATAGAATAAATAATATATAAGTTATTATATATATAATTTAGTAAATTATTATATATATACTATATTAATCATATATATTTATATATTATTAAATATATTATATATATATATATATATAATTATAATATTATATATAATATATATATAATGATTATATTATATAATATATTAATATATAATTATATTTATATTATTATACTTAATATATAATTATTAATAATTACACTCCATTTTGGAAGCAAACTCCACCACGTTAACACCTAAAGTAGAAAATATTAAATTTTTCAGCAGCTTATACTTGCCTTAGTAATATTGCATACTGTTTTACGCGCGATCAGACCCGGGTCTTGACGAGCTCAGTTATCTTTACCCGTCCTCGCTCCGACTGGCTCCTGAACCAGAGCATCGTTATAGACTCATCTTTTATCTTCAGTTTCTCATTCTCATTTGTTTATTGGTCGAACTTTTATATTAATACACTTAATAATAACTATACTTATCAACAATCCTGTTTTCACTGTGATTGGAGGATCTGATTTTATGTGGCAAAATCTTTTTTGAATAGTGTAATTAATGAACGACGAATTTATTATTATGATTAGTTTCTAATCAGAAAAACCAGTTACTAAATCAAAGTTGTTTCAAGTGGAAAAGGTGGCCATGCTGAGGTATTATGCAATTTTAAGTCTACGTGTGTTTTAAAATGCTTAAGTTTGCAATCTAAAATGACTAATGTATGCGCTGAAGCGAGTATATATTTTCGATTTTATATATTAATATTTAAATAACATAACAAAATGCCATACTCTTGTAGTTTTCTAACTACTACTAAGACTTATACTATTTTTACTAACTACTACTAAACTATATCATATTACTACTAACTTACTATGTCCAATACTACTACTTACTACTACTACTACTTATAATCTTATATCATACTACGAGTCACTTATTATAACTAACTATTAATTGCTGAACTTTATACTTACTATTTTACTTTAGCTTTATAACTACTTAATTATATTTATATACTTAACTACTACTGTAACTACTAGACTACTAATAAACTATCTACTACTACTTCTGTAAACATACTACTTTAACACTAACTTTACTATACTAACTACTAACTTTAATCTACGACTTAATCTATAACTATATACTACTATTTTTATCTTTACTACACTTATGTATATTACGGGACTCTGTAATCCTATTCTAGCTATTAAATATAGTTTTGATATTTATAAATAATATACATTTAAGATAGAATCTCAGATAGCTATTAGGGTTAAAAGAATCTTTATAACTTTACCGAGTTTACTTCAGTTATTACTATGCTTAGCTTATATGAGGTAGTAAGAATCTATTATGTTATTATTAACTAGTTATTTTCATTATAGCAAAATGGTAGGCTCACAAACATATTACGTATATATTTAGCTTATAAAGCAGTAAAGCATGTGGTGTCGAAGAGAGAGGGGTGTTAGATCCATTGTGCAGGCTGAGGTATATTTTGCCCCCTGGGACTGACTATTTAAGTCTCTTATATAGATACTGATGGGTCAAGTAAAGAGTTTTTTATATTTTGAAATGTTTGCTAATATACATTGTTTACTGTATCATAAAAAATAATGACTTTAATTAATTTATCTAAATCTAAAAAATCTATGCAATTATGTATTAATGGATGAAATAATTTATGTTAGAAACTGTTGGTCTATGTAGTAGAAGATTCATGGTTAGGATAGAGAATATTTTGATATTAATTAGTCAAACTGTTAATTATGCTGTGTTATCCAGAATTATAGGTATTAATATTGATTTAAATATAGTAATAGCGGAGAAACTAAAGTTTTTGTTGATATCGGCTAATGTTTGATTGTGTGTTTGATATATATTTATATAGTATATATATATATATATTATTATTATATATTAATAATATATTATAGTATTATAATTATATTTAGATATATTATAGATATATATATATATATAATATATCTATATGTATATATAAAAATCATGATATAGTATATATTATATATTAATATATAAAATATATAATTTATATATAGTATATAATTATATATATTATATATATATTAATATATTAAAGTATATATATTATATATTTTATATATATAATATATATAACACATATATATTATTTATATATTAATATAATATATATGTATATTATTTATATATATTATTATATTTATATTATTTATATTATATATATATTATATATATATTATATATATATATTATTTATATATATATTATATATATAAGAATTATTATTATATATTACATAGATATATATAATATATATAATATCATATATATTATCATTATTTAAGTGTCTAAGTATCTTCAAAGTTATAGTTATATAGAATAGTAAGGTGGAATTTAATTAATTAGTAATTATTATAAACAAAAATATTCGATGATGTTTATATCTTAACTATCATTACTACTTATTTAACTACTTATATATTTACTATACTTGAATCTTTACAACTACTACTAAGCTATACTACTACTTAACTTATGACTACTAACTACTACCACTACTACTACTTCTTTACTACCAGCATAAATTATAATTATATCTTTAATAATTGGATCATATATTTATATTAATTTATATATATATATATATTATATATTTAGATATTTATAATATATATATATTATATATATATATATATTAATAATATATAATTATATTATATTAGTATATACTATATATTATATATATAGTAATATTATTAATATTATAATATATATATATACTAATGTTATATATATATAATATATTTAAATATATAATATATAATAACATATATTTAATATTATATATAATATTTATATAATATTATTTATATATATATTATATAATATATACTGATATTATATATTTAATAATAATAAATATTATATATTATATATATATATATATATAATATATTTATAATTAAATATATATATATATTATTAATTTATTATATATATATTAATATAATATATATATAATATTATATATAGTATATATATTATATAATTATATATATTATATTATATATACTTATATAGATATATATTACATTTTAAGTGATCATAGAGATATAAAGTATAGAAAAGAAGGATATATAGATTATTAATTTATATAATAATTAAATAAACAAATAGTCATTCGAGTGTTATTATGTATAGAACTACGCTCATCTTTACACTTTTACTCTTGTTAGCTGTCTACTTACTATACTACATACTACTACTACTATTTCATATCATACTACTATTATCTTACTTAGACTTAACTACATTATAACTACTGTTACTATCTTGATACTAACTTAACCAGTGCTTGATCTATAAAACTATATATATGCTCGACTAGAGGGCATAAATGTATTCTTCTCTATTTTTTGTTGTTATATATAACTTAATTTTTATTCCTCTTCTCTTCTTCTTTCTTCTATCTTACTTTCTTTCATTATCTTCTCTTTTCTCCTTCTTCTTCTTCTTCAGTCTTCTTCTTTGTCATGTTCTTCTTCTTCTTCTGTTCTTCTTATCATTATCTCTTTATCTACTTGCGTCCTTCTCTTTAGCTATCTTTGCACATTTACCGCTTATCATGTCAACCTTCACTGTGATTCACTATCAACCTTCATCTGTGATTTATCTACCACCACTTACTACTACTTACTTATACTACTAATACTACTACTATAACTACTACTATAACTATCTAACACTTTAAATACTTTATAACTACTAATGTACTAACTACTACTTAATTCATATTAATAATACTACATCTATCTATTACATGAACACCAGAATAATATAGAACTGTTAATAGATATTACGAAGTTGTATTAATTTATTTTCATTAAATGCGTCTTTTGCTAGAACATAAAACAGTAAATCAGTATATATAGATTATATATACAGTAAAGCTGGGTAAAACACGAGTGGTAGATGAGACATTGAAGTTTTGGATGGTATAAGGTAGATATACGTGTAACTTCTCAATTGGGTAGTTTCGCGGTTGTTATTTGTTTTTACTGCTTAAGGGTACAGCATAAAACATTGTTTTTATTGAATAATTTTGACAATTTTTTATTTTTTAGAAAAAAACGATTATAATTTAATTTAACAATTTAATTTACATGTGAATTCAATAAATATAAAATTATTTAATAGGAATCTTACGTCATAAAATAATAACGACATAGTTTATCAATCTATATGTGTATATATAACAGTTAAGTCTGAAAGCTATAAGTATATATTTTAGGTAGATGTATGATTACCTCATCTCTATCTCTTTCAGCTCTATTGTATTACTACTAATACTTATCATTCTTTATGTCCATTCAGCTATTTACATATTAGTTAATATATATAATTTTATATAGTATAATATATTATTAAATTATATAAACATATATATATAAACTTCTAGTTAAGCACTATAGATACATTCCCATGGAGGTAGACTTTCTTTTATCTATAGTATTTTCATCTTTCTTATTTTACATATTTATAGTTATATATATTACTTGTGGTATACTTGGTTTATGTAAGTATATTATATATATATTAATATATATTATAATATATATATATTATATATTAATATTATATATATATATTATAATATATATATTATATATAATATATTTATATATTATTTATATATATATATATACTATAATTTTATAGATAATATATTATAATATTATATATATTTATTATATATGTATTATTATATTAATTAAAATATATATTAGAGAATGAAATATTCAGATAAGAGAGAGATAAAAATGATCATCTGTAGTCAATTGTTAGTTTGTGTTGTATGTTGTTGTTGCTGATGTTAGATTGTATGGTGATAGTCGTTGATGGTATATCATCAAGTTATGTTTGTTGTTGTTTGTTGTTGTTTGTTGTTTGTTGTTGTTATGTTGTTTGTTGTTTGTTGTTAGGTTGTTGTTGTTGTTGTTTCATTATGATGGTGTTTAGTTGATAGATAAGTGTTGAATGGTTATATCTAGGTAATTGTTGTTGGTGATGATGGTGTTGCGTATATTATTAATAATAATTATTATATATATATTTATAGATTAGATTAATATTAAATATATATATATATATATATATTATTATAGTAATAATATTATTAATATATATATATATATATATATAGTATATATTATTTTTATTATATATAATTATATATATATATATATATTAGTATATATCTATATAATTATATATCTTTATATATATTAATATTAATTAATTAATATATAATATATTATATTTTAATAATATATATATATATATTATTATATTAATATATAGATATATATATATATATATTAATATTATATATTATTAATATATATATATAATATATTATATATTATATATATAATAATATTATAATATATATATATAATATATAATATTTATATAATAATATTATATTAATATATATTAAATTAATATATATTATACTACATTATATTATATATTATATATTTATTAAGTAATTATTAATATATATAATATTATATTAATATATATATATATATATATATATATTTTATATATTATTAATATATATCATTTTTTAATAAACAATAATAAATTGATTATTTTTGATGATACTATATGTAAAAAGAATCAGTAAATAGATTACGTAATAGAACGTTAGTCATCACAGGATAAGGCTTTGATGTGGTGTGGTATGTTAGGGAACTCACCAGATCACTTCACACTAAGTTGAATAACTGCAACTTATCTTTATTATATACGTCCTTAGGGGTTAAGTTAAATAAAACATATAACGTTATTATATACGATACTACCTACAAGAGTAAAGACGTAATTTAAGAATTAATACGTTGTCGCTTTACTTAGGAGGGATTGAGGTTAAAGGTAAGTGAGATCCCTCCTATGACGGCAGCCTTTCGTTCCTCACTATCACTTATAAAAACGACTAAATTATTTATTGAAATATGTTACAACCTAACAATATATTATACATAACCCTGCGAATATATATTTGCGTTCGGCGGCGTTGCTCTAAAATAATTAGGTAATATATATAGCATCCGTACGGGTACGGTAGGCGCTCACTAGTATCTGGTTCTCGCCGTCATATACGAGCTAGTGATTATGGGCGCTTTCTCGTTGGCTTATTTTACTTCCAGTTCTGGTATTAAGTAATTTGCTCAATCTTAACTTTTCTAATGAAAGTATCACTTGTAAAAGAATACTCAAGCTACTTTCGTAATTGGACTGTGTGACTTACGCTTAACCTGCCATGTTACTGGCTTACTAGACACTATTCAATACGGTATATTGATAGCAGAGGTGGGAGGGGTTTTGGTTCATGAGTACATAGTTCATAGGTCTAATCAATACACTTAATCAGGGAACGTATATGATGGAACGCCTTAGTCAAAAGGATTAAGTTAAGTGGGGTAGAGAACAAGGGGGGTCATCGGTAAAAAACGCGTCTAGATATGTGCTCATGAAGCATGTGCTTCACACTAACCACATATATATTACTCACTCCACTATATGGCGATATAATGAATTATAAGAATATAGGATTAGGGATACCCTGGGCGTTCACAGGCCCACCTAGTTAGGGTAAAACTTGTAGCCGAAGGAAAAGTACATAGGAGCGATATTTATATAGACGGTTATCTCAATAACTCGAGTGGGGAGCTCCACGGAAATTTAACTCATTATAAGGAAAGACGCTGGCGAGGGCCGCTAGAGCCCTGGTTATCCTAACCAGTACCTATTATAATTATTGTATTTATTATGTCATTGAAGTTATATGGTAGGGGATGAAACTACAAGGGTTATTTGTATTATATTTAGTTATACGTAATAGTTATAAAAATAAATCGCTCATGAATAGTATCAATAAGGCATGGTTGGTAGGATATAACACTATATGCATCAGCACGTTATACTGATGATTAGGCGATAATATCATAAATTACAAGAATATGGTTTGAATGCACTCCAGTGGTAAGTGGACCGCGACCCCCAAAACAATATATAAATTATTGGGCATACCCCGAAAAGTTACTCACTCAAAAGGTAGCACGTCAAGTGAGATATTATATATATTATATGATGTATTAGGTAATAATAATAATTTATACTCACATTGAAAAGGATATGAAGGAAGTAGCTCTGGATGTTGTGTTGCTGGATATGCTTGGTCGTTCATGTTACATAAAAAATTAATGTATTTATGAACAAAAATTTTATTCTTAAAATAATTTAAATGTAATATAAAGAAAATTTTCGCAAAAATGTTTTATGCTGCTGATTTAAAAGATCGGCAGTTTTGTTTTTCTATTTCATCAATTTAAAGTTACCCTTTAATTGAAAATTTTAAATGAAAATAAATTTTAAAATAAATTTGTGTAATATTAAATATTAGAAAAAAATTTCAATATAAGTAAATAATATATTAAAATTATTTCTTTTTTAACTTAATATTTTTTATATTTTAAAATTTTCAATTAATGCTTCAATTAATAATACTTGTAACAAAGTTATAATTACATTTTAATTAATTATTATATTAATAATTAAATATAATAATTTTAAATAATAAATAATATAAATAATTAAATTAATAATATTAATAATAAATAATTAATTATAATAATAATAGTTAAATAATTAATAGACATCGTATCATAGAGCGTCACACGCCTTTAATTTCTCCGTTTTCTAACGCTCTTTTATCAACTCATAGAAAAACGACGATTTTATTTTTATTTCACTTTATTATTTATTCAGATTTATTATAGCTATTATCCCTTTTTAAGTAAATTATACATGATACGAAAGCTCAGAGTTTTGTTAACAGTAATATCTAATCAATTCAACGAAACGAGCTATACTGAATTATTGAATAAATATTTTGTTTCGTTTATATGAAAATCAGACGAACGCGATTTGTGTGTTCACCACGGAAAACATTGCCAAATTAACTCTGGGTTTGTAAGACCATCTCACATCTAATTTGTTTACGATATTTTCATGGGTATTATCAATTAATCGATTTTTATCGATTAATGCTTTTCTTTCATATATAGTGTAATTTTCAAATTTGTAATTTGCACCATTGCAATAAACAAAAACAAAAAATGGGAGATTTAGCATCATTTATGTAAACATGTTTTCTTTAAAAGTGTATGGAAATGTTCGGATTTTATTTTACAAATACAGGACAATTTAGGATAGAATTAAAAGAAGAGATCCAAACCTAACCATCAATGGCATACGATGGTTCTACCGAAGATCTAATATGTTTATACTGTACTTGCTTAATAATAATAATAACAAATTATGAACATCAATTAAAGAATTAGAAGAACTGTTTTAGCACAATCCGCAGGAATTATTAAACTTACGACAAAAGCAAGTAATGATAATTCCCGTAGAGATTAAAAAAATCAAAACAGTAAAGGAATGTAAGGCTAATCAATGAGTAATGTCATTACAAAGAAGGCGATAAATCGGACTCTCTAGTAATTTCAATTAGATCTTAGCGTATGAAATTAAAATTGCGGAAGCTCTATCCTGTCTTTGGCATGACACACTCTGCTGAAAATTAACTAATAATCACGAAAATAATAATGGCCTTAAAATGTTCCCTAACTAACATCTGAAAAGGGAAGAAGGATTATTAATCATCTGAAAAAAATATATGGGAATTAATATCTAGCTCTTCCAGTTTTTTTGGCCAACACCACACTAAATTCACTAATAAGAAATAAACCAGCGAAAGAAATAAATTTCAAAGTTTCCGTACTCTCTCAAATAAAAAAAAAGATTAGAGAGAACCATATCATTACCAAGTTCATCTGTAACGAAAGCTAAAAAAGGGAAGGTTTCTTCCTTTTTAAGAACAGATGCAGCCCAAATAAATTTAACGACTGCTTTAAGATGCTATGAGTAAAAATGATCTAGGACAGTGGTCGGCAAACTCATTTGTCAACATAGCCAAATATCAACTGCACAACGATTGAAATTTCTCTTGAGAGCCAAATTTTTTAAACTTAAACTATATAGGTAGGTACATTGTTATTAACTTAATTAAGGTACTCCTAAGCTGGATTTTGCTATATAAAAACGTCCTCAATCTGATTATTTCGTCTTAAAGTTTTAAGTCTTAGTTAAGCTATAGGTGCGTTGAATGAAACTTATATCGCACTAAGTATGTAAAAATAGGAATAAGAAAATCAGTCATTACGAAGTTTTAATCCCACGTGGTATTTTATGGAAGATCCACACTCAAGGGGGCCAAAGAGCCGCATGTGGCTCGTGAGCCGCGGTTTACCGACTACTGATGTAGGAGATTCAAATAATGTTCTATACCGTGGCATGTCAAATGGCAAAACAAAATTAGGGGAACATTACGACCTGAAGAGCAGCTGTTACGAGAAGTAAGGCTTCAAGATCGATCTCAACCTTATATAGCCCCAAAAATAGGTACGAAAAGGTATTCCAATTATGGAATTAATTAATAAACGAAATTATTTATTAATCACAGATATATTACGAACATTACATCAAAGGTTGTGTAGTATAATTAACTTTCAAACAGTGAAAGAATATTACGCAAAGGGAAACTCGAAAAAATGAGAAAAAAGATATCAAACTCGTTTGGTGACATGTGATATCAGATCAGGTGTTGATTACATGATGGCTAATATGTCCCATAGGAAAATAAATGAAGAATTTTACTAGTAATTCAACAATAGTACAGTAATTTTACATGTACCAGTAGATATAGTACAATTTTCTGATTAAAATAATATAACCTTCAAGTTTATGTGCAAAGCGAACTCTAAAAAATGTTGAAAACAGATTTGAAAATTTCATGACCTTTGACCTCTTATCACTGTTCAAATAGGTCTTTTGTACTGTACATAGAAATTTCTACAGAATAGAAAATAGAGTATGAGGATTATGTAGACACCTTACCTCCTAAGAGGCAACCATTATTAAGGAAACTATGGTGATTTGATTAAAAATATCGAAAAACAAATACAAAAGATTGTCACAAATTTTTGAAAATGAAGCCTAACAAAAATGGGCCAATTTATAACGATAATAAAATTCAAACTAGAGATATCAAAATTTACAAGAGGATTACATTGTTCTATTAGGAATAACAATGTTAAATTTCAATGTCTGAACCGATCTAAAAATTTTGTTAGAACAATTTTAGTTAAGTACGATTTTTTAATTTCCCCCATAGGAAAAACATTATATATATATATATATAATATATATATATATATATATTTAATAAAAAAAAAAATATATATATATATATATATATATATATATATATATATATATATATATATATATATAATATATATATATATATATATATATAGTATATATATATATATATATTTTTATATATATATATATATATATAGTATATATATATAATATTATAATATAGATATATTATTAATATATATATATATATATATATATATATATATATATATATATATTTATTCAAATTTTAGCTTACATATGCGACATTTGGTACGCATATGTAATTTGATGTGTACATTGCGAAAATGATAGAGGAATTTTGTTAAAATAAAGGGGAGAGGGTAGAGCCCCCTAAAATAACTAAAAAATTCTCATTCTCGAAGGTAGCCTATTTTTTTAGTCAAGTAAATCACCTTTTATTTATATGACAAATAAAGGGTGCCAAGGCAAATACAAAAATATAGTTCCCATAAAAATTGAACTATTAGAAACAATAATATATACAAAAATGTTTTTCAAGATTAGCTGATTAAAAAAGCCTACCAGATTTTTCAAAATGAAATGTATTATTATTACAGTTTAAACAGCTTAGATTTGCAAGTGATATTTGATGCACAGAAAGAATATAAATTTAAAAATTCACGTTTTGAATGCGAGGTATTGTCAATTGCAAAAACTTGAATATCTAAAAATATAATTATTTAAACATTTTTCCTTTGCCAGCGGAACAAAGGGAAGACAATATAAACGTCTGGTGCAAGTTTCAGTCAATTCTAATATATAATTAATAACTGAGTTATACTAATTTAAAGATAAAAAAAATACGGAACTAAAAATTATGACGATCGAAAAGGTTGGAGAAGGCTTTGAGTCAATTTTTACTGACACAAAATGTTCAGTCCTTTTTCTCGGACGTTTTGAAGCAACTTTTCCAAAAAATTCAGTAAATTTAAATGCATTTCAACTGGTCGTTTTTTAATGACATACATGTTTAAGAACAATAAAAGATATTTGGATAATTTTTCCTAATATTAGTAAGACGTTTCTCAATTTAATGAGTTTTAATGCAATAAAACTTACGCGACAATTTAAGATATATATATATATATATATTATATATAGTATATATATATATATTGTGTTATATAGAGATTTACATTTTGGTTAAATATTTTAAATATAAATACCCTAGAGATATAGAATATATATATATATATATATATATATAAATATAGAAGATATATTATATACGTATATAAATCATCATCGTCATCATCATGACCATATATCTTCTTCATCATCATCATCATCATCATCATCATCATCATCATCATCATCATCATCATCATCATCACCAACCTTCTTTCCCCAAGATTGGGGGTAAGGTGCGTAACATGCACTAGAAACAGAAAAGTAGTTGAAGAATATGACGCAAGTCGAAAAGAAAGCCCAGCCTTATCCCCCCCCATTTTACCTTTTAGTGAGAACTCGTCTCAGTCAGAAAATCCGCCCTAGAACTTCACTGGGCCGTGACGGACCCTTATTATGGCATCTCGTAAATGTGGGGTTCATCCCTTGGCCCAGGTGGGCCACAACAATACCCCTTTACAAAACCCAGCCATTTACTCCTATTTTGCACTTTTATTCTCACCTCTGCCAAATTCAAATTTATCTCCTCCAGACCTTCCTTTACTGACTCAATCTACTTTTCCTTCGGTCTCCCAGCCAGTCGATTCCCAACACACTCACCACTATAAATTCGCTTAACCAACCGACTATCATCCATCCTTTAAACACGACAAAACCATCTCAACGTACTTTCATTTATTCTCTCATTTACCCCTTTCTTCACACCGCACAACTCTCTAATACGTTCATTAATCATTTTATCAGTTCTTCTCACACCTAACACGCCCATAAGATTGTTCATCTGAACACATTGAACTTTAGATCTATACCATTCCAGACCATATTCTCACTACTATACAGGTAACAACATACGCTCATTTAAAACCCCATCGCACTTAAGACTTAGTCTCTTTACATCCACCAACGATTTAATTGCTCCAGCCACCTTCAAGCCATTCACAACTTTCCCACTACGTACTGCATCATCCGCTCCCTTTTCATCCAACATATATCCTAAATATTTAAATTCAGATACTTGTTCCAGATGCTCACCATCTAACATAACTTCACACTGAGGACTGTCCTCCCTCACAACCATAAATTTACTTTTATCTACATTTACTTTCAAACCCCTCCTTTTACACACCCTTCCAAATCTCTCTACCAATCCTCTCAAACTCTCTTCAGATTACCCACACAAAAAAAAATCATCCGCATATAATAAGTAGGGCACCCTCCACTCTCTTTCATTCTCCATCATTCTAACACCATCCCTTGCCACCCCCACCTCTAATTCTTTCATAACCCCACCCATATACAAATTGAATAACCAAGTAGACATAACACATCCCTTCCTCACTCCGATATTAAATATTAAACCAATCACTTTCGAAACCATTTTTTCTTACACACGCTTCACTATCGTCATACATACTTTTAATTCGATTCAAAAGCTTACCACCAACACCATAAATCCCTAACACCTACCATAGAGCTTCCCTATTAATCCTATCATACGACTGTTTCAAATTCATAAAAAAATAAATGCGATTTATTCTTCTTCTCCCTCATTTTCTCAATCATTTGTTTCAATGTAAAGATTTGATCCACACATTTTCTACCACTTCTAAACGCACCTTGTTTTTCACCAATCAGTCCTTCAGTCACTCGACGAACTATTTCTACCAAAATACCAGCATATATCTTCCCTACAACACTCAATAAACTAATTCCCTTATAATTCCTACAGTTAACCTTATCTCCCTTACCCTTATATAAGGATACTATTACTGCTCTCCTCCAATCCCACGGAACTATACCCTCCAAAAACACTTTCTTTCACAACTTCCAAATGCAATCAATCGCCATCTCGCCTCCGCTCCTGATCATTTCACCAGTAATTTTATCTATATCTGCAAATTTACCATTCTTCAACTTTCTCACTCTACCCATTACCTCATCCTTACTAATGACCTCATCCTCAAAATACCTATTTCTTCTTGCACCATCAACCCACACACATTCACTATCACTCTTCATTTAATGCCAATGTTATGCAGATTTTCAAAGTGTCCATCCACACTCCATATATATATATATATATATATATATATATATATATATATATATATATATATATAGAATATAATAGTATATATAATATATATATATATTATAGTATATATGTATATATATATATATATATATATATATATATATATATATATATATATATATAATATATATCTGTATGTTATTTTATTATATTTTATATATATATATAATATATATATATATATATATATATATAAGTGATTGTGGAGTCCAGGTCAAACTCCCTTATTTATTTTAGTGGTTTTTCCTGTGGTGACCAAACCTAGAATGGAATTCTTTTCTAATATAGAATAAGATAGTACATTCATTAAGGTTAAACTGCTGCATGAGTACATTATTTTTTGTTTGTTTATTATTTACTCTTGGGTTGTATACGGATAAATAATACAGTATTTCTTCTTCTTACAGTCCTTCTCATGGTCATAAGTAATAACTTTTTTCTTTGATTTTCATTTCATAATTCATAATAATATTTTATGACCAAAGGAAATAGAGTTGCTTTCCAAAGTATACAAATTTGCATGTTACCATTATTTTAATACTGACGTGTCTACGAATGTAAGGAATACAATACTCATATACCATATACATTGGGATGTAATTAATCACAGGTCATTAGTTTATAATCTTTCATATTCTTGACTTTGCATTAAAAATAGTGAATGAAATAGTTATATCATTATAATCATTACCCTCATTATAATCATTACCATCATTCCCTTATGATTACAGCCTATTCTTAAGTTCTCCTGTTGAGATTCCACAGACTTGAATTCCAATTCCCGAAATCATTTAAACAAGACCCCTCACAGACGTTCTTATCGTTAGGGTAAGATCTCTCTCTTATTTCAATATTTTAATAGCTTATTTCAAATATGATCAAATATTCAAATGTCTTAAATAAAGTCAATTCACAGATCTAATTATTTCCTGTAATTAATCTTTACAGGGTCTTTATTTCTGGTCTTGATTTTCAGTCAAGACGTCACAGTCAGCTTAGACAAGATCTATCTTGTTTTTTGATCTTATCATTGGGTCTTCGTTATAGACCTCTAGAAAGATTCATTCTTATTTTGGGACACAACTCTTAATGTTGGGCCAAGCCAATCACCAGAATTCTTGAATCTTAAAGTCCTAATCATAGGAAATTTTAAGTTTAAACCTTAATTTCAGTCAAAACTACCCTCTTAATTTTGACTAAGTCCCCGTAATATCTACCTAGTTATAAATTACCCTGTCTCCGTTGAGATTGTTTCCCAAGAATATACATTTTGTAACAGGAACTTTCCCAACTACACCCTAATCTAATAATTATTTAAGTTTAAGAAAAACTATAATATAAGCAAACACACTCCATAATAGTACTGGAGTCTGATTTGCTTCGTAATCATAAAGCTATCCACTTAATCCACCCGGATAATTGATCGAATTTATTAACCTTAACTCTATTACTTTTGATAGTATACATGTGTTAATATATCTATCTTTTTAATTCTCTTTCATTCTCCTCTTCTACCTATTTCCCAAAAAGTGATCTTTACTTAGCCACAAACCAGGAAGCATTTGGAGCAAGCTTATGGTCCCTCCTTCCTATATCCTGACGTTATCAAGAAAGTCTACTTGGCTCTGCATAGGCTTCGGACTTTGTGCAAAAGCCTGAGCCTTAAAGATATCTCCTTCAGGTAGATAAGAAACATTTCTTTTTAATTTTCTCACAATTACTTTTATTCATAATAATTTTTCAATAATTATTCCTTTTTCATTTTGGAGGTCAAGTGACCGTAACTATTCTTTTCCCTGTCACTTGGTCTCCACTACATAAATACAAGAAAATAAAAAGTGGCGCCCAAACAGGGACCATCTGTCTTGTTCGGTGCTCTTGCCTTGCCACTGGATTGTGATTTTAGATCACTTCGCCACTTGTCGACTCACCTCACAAAACAGTATAATTAAAAGACATTATCCCTATAATTCTTTCATACTGTCTTAATATTCTTTATATCATATATTTAAACATTTTCTTCCTTAAGTTTGAATGAGTTTTGGAAGAAATTGAAAGAACTCCTTGATAAATTGTATTAAAACTATATAACATTTATAAGCAATTTAAAATACTTAATTGCTTTATAGTTGCTTTATTAAAACTATAAACTCAAATTTAGTGTATTGACGCTGTAAAAATGACTGAAAACAGCAATACCTGTGTTGACGCTAACCTTGTTGATTATCTGGAGGTGTCAACTGAATATGTGACTCCTCCAGAAATCACTACTGCTAATGTAGTTGATTTTCCCATTCATGGAGAAACAAATCCTTTAGATTCAGATAGGGATTTGCTTAACTTTAATTTCAATTCTCAAAGACCTGCTGATAATGAACAGGCAATAGCTTTGGCTAGGTATCCCAAAAGCATCAATTCCCAAATTGTTCTTCAACCCTCACAACATTCACAGAATTTACATGGCCTTCAACCATCACATCATCCTTCAAACAACTTAAGTACAGACATGGAGGATTCTCATCGTTTAAATCCTCCATCCATGCAACATAAACCAAAGTCGTACCCACGTAACCCTAAACCAAATTTTCCATTTCAACACAGAAATTCTTACTCAAGACCAAAAACAAACACAGATATGTATTCAGGTCCCATCATCAAACAAAAAATCGATAGGATGGATGAAGCCATCTTACACTTGAATTCCTTACTCAAGAATTCACATAATCTTAAAGGGGTTAGCCCCTGGGACATATAAACTAGAAACTGGTAAGAATTTCCTAACTTATTTAGCGGATTTTGAGGCTTACTGCCAACTTCATTATCCCGCAGCTTATCACAAATGGCTAAACTTACTCGGCAGACAACTTGACGGTCACTTCCTTAATGTCTATCGTCTTGTCACCAAGGACGATAGAGATTATTTCTCTGTTCGAGAGACCCTCATTCAATGGTATGAGGAAGAGGAGAGAAAAAGGAAGGAATCATTATTACATACATTCCGCTCTGCCCGCCGTTTCAAAAATGAGAGTATTCGTCTGTTTGCTTACAGATTAGAACGCTTGGCTAGCCATGCTTATCATGGTCTAGACATGAGTGGACACGAATCTCTCCGAACTGCATTTTTATGTAGCCTTCCTGCCAACATAGAACAAGGTGTTAGAGAGTACATAAAAATGTATGAACTCAATAAAAATTGGCGTACTCCTTGGTCAGATATCGTGGGGTATGCTGAGTTCCTAGACACCCATAACAAGGATTTTTCAAATTTCCCATTTACATATAACGAAATAAAGAAAACATTCAGTAAAGAAAGGCTAAAAACACTTATTACTCTTCTAAGGCTTTTACTCATAATACTTCTAAAAAGTCACATTCTTCTAAGAACCTAACCTATCACAACTCTTCCTTAAACAATCGCGGTGGTTGTCACCCTTTTCACGATCATTCTCATCAAAATTCCCCACATGAAAATAATCGAACTTTTACTTCTAAAAGACCTAACCTAGATTCTGTTGACCGTACGACCCTTGTTTGTGATTTTTGTAATAAAATCGGTCATCAGATACGTGAATGCTACAAATATCTGAAAATTTGTAGTTACTGCAAAAAGAAAGGTCACGTAATAGCTGACTGCAGAACACGTAAATCAATTCCAACATCTTTCCCACAGAAAGTTCGCAAGGCTGTTTGTCCCTTTTGCGGAGGTCCTCACCCAGGGATGAAGTGTCCTCAACACCCTCCATCTCAACAAATGCCGCCAAACTCCGAACACTCATACTTCTAAGTCCTCCACTGAACATACTCCTAAAAATGTATATTACGGAAAATCTCTTCCCAAAACGGAACAAAGTCCACGTCCACGGAACGAGTGTCCGTTGTCCCCTAGTCATTCACATTCTCAGGATACTAATTCCAATTTGCCTAACCCCTGTTTACCTAATTCTAATTTACCTAACCCTTGTTTAACCAATACTAATTCACCTAACTCTTGCGGAACTAATACTAATTTACCTAACTCTTGTGTACCTAATCCTAATTTATCTAACCTAAGTTTACCAAAACCATATAGCCCTTCTTTAACAACGTTAAGTTCACCTGTTGTAAGTAATCCACCTGTGGAGAAAAAGTCCAACACAGATTTCTCATTCCATTTCCCATTCATGAACATGGAATCATTCACTTACAATCCACAACCCAAAGAAACGTCTTCTTCCTTAATTTCTGACTCCAGAAACACCGAATTACACAAAGCACTTCCTGTAACTTTAACGGAAACTACTAAAGAATTACACAGTCATGTACGAACTGTAACTGTCAATTGTACACATTTCACGACAAATCAGTTAACAATATCCGTAGCTTTTGAAAAAAATTGCCTTAAATTTGAAAATTGTATTGTTGACACTGGTGCCAGTATTAGCTTGGTTAGCTATGAGGCCATTCCCCAACAACTTAAACATCTTATAAAACCTTCCAAGGACATTGGAATAAATGCCATCAGCGGCTTAACACATGATCATACTGTTCCTGTAGATTCATACATAGACATTCCATTACATTTCTTTGATAGTGATTTTTCAACTACACCTATAAATTTCATAATAATACCCGGAGAAATGATGTTAGCCCCAGTGGTATTGGGAGCGACAGCCCTTAAAGAAAACCATTTACTCCCCGATCTCACTTTACGAAGACTGATTAAAAGACTCGGCAACAATTTCGAGTGTATCGTCAAAGATACAAGTCAGTCTCACACCAACCATGGTCAGAAAATTCCTTTAATTACTAATCCCTTAACACAGAAAACGTAAAAACTGCGTTGTACTCTTTCTATATTAAACTCACGTAAAAACTGCGTTGTGCTCTTTATATATTAAACTTAAACATTCCTGAGGTATTACGGTAATGCTCTCATATGAGTAACCATTTTTAGCCTAGGCTCACCTGACCCACCTGATATATATATATATATATATATATATATATATATATATATATATATATATATATATATATATATATATATATATATATATATATATATATATATATATATATTATAATTTTTACGGTATATATATTGTAGGGAAAGAAAATATATAGTATGTCTATTCCATTCTTATATGGAGAACTTATATAGCCATACATATATTTTCCTCCGAAACCTTGACTCATGGTCATGGTTTATGACGATGTTGCAAGGGAGTAGGAGGAGGTTAGTTTCATATTTCAGATGATGTCTCTAGATGCCAATGCAGCAGTCATCTGAAGATCTCAAAGCAACCGAAAACATCCGGTGGTAATGTACTGAGTAATGTAAGGTACAAATTTCAGTTTATAGTGTTAGGATATTATATTATTTATTTTTGATATCACATCGCCATTATCTTATGTTTATACTATAGATAAAGGTGAGGGAAAATTATTGATGCCGATATCTAAGTGCTCTTAAGCAAAATAAAATTTCCCCAATACGTCACAATTTACTTTTGGGGATCGCAATATTTAAAATAATATTGGTTACAACCAAATATATTCTAATCTTAAGTTTATAATGATTATGTACTAAAACAAATTGATAATGTTATTTTATATTCTAATTATAAAATTATTATCTACAGATTATATTCTTCGACGAAAAATAATTTTAATAAATCTATTTATTATCAATTCCATAATACTAATATAAATTTTTGTATTTCCCATCCCATCTCCCAAGAAGATTCGCTGTTTTCTTAATTCTTACTGTTCTTACTGTACCTGTCCTATCGTAGTTCCAAAAAATTTGTATGGTTTGTAAGGTATAACTTACTAATAGTAGAACCTACAGATACTAATACTCATGGTTTTAGAGGTGGTTAATGAATTTAGACACCTGACTCCCAATATACCAAATCATCCTCTATCTCTACCTCGTAAAACTAAGTTTATGCTCTGTCATTTATTATGCCTTCGAAAGTAAGGTGGGGTTTTTAGGCTTAGTGGGGGAGAGTGTAAGGGTGATTGTGGAGTCCAGGTCAAACTCCCTTATTTATCTTAGTGGTTAGTTTCCAGTGTGGACCAAAACCTAGAATGGAATTCTTATTCTAATATAGAATATGATAGTACATTCATTAAGGTTAAACTGCTGCATGAGTACATTATTTTTTGTTTGTTTATTATTTACTCTTGGGTTGTATACGGTTAAATAATACAGTATTTCTTCTTCTTACAGTCCTTCTCATGGTCATAAGTAATAACTTTTTCTTTGATTTTCATTTCATAATTCATAATAATATTTTATGACCAAAGGAAATAGAGTTGCTTTCCAAAGTATACAAATTTGCATGTTACCATTATTTTAATACTGACGTGTCTACGAATGTAAGGAATACAATACTCATATACCATATACATTGGGATGTAATTAATCACAGGTCATTAGTTTATAATCTTTCATATTCTTGACTTTGCATTAAAAATAGTGTATGAAATAGTTATATCATTATAATCATTACCCTCATTATAATCATTACCATCATTCCCTTATGATTACAGCCTATTCTTAAGTTCTCCTGTTGAGATTCCACAGACTTGAATTCCAATTCCCGAAATCATTTAAACAAGACCCCTCACAGACGTTCTTATCGTTAGGGTAAGATCTCTCTCTTATTTCAATATTTTAATAGCTTATTTCAAATATGATCAAATATTCAAATGTCTTAAATAAAGTCAATTCACAGATCTAATTATTTCCTGTAATTAATCTTTACAGGGTCTTTATTTCTGGTCTTGATTTTCAGTCAAGACGTCACAGTCAGCTTAGACAAGATCTATCTTGTTTTTTGATCTTATCATTGGGTCTTCGTTATAGACCTCTAGAAAGATTCTTTCTTTTTTTGGGGCACAACTCTTAATGTTGGGCCAAGCCAATCACCAGAATTCTTGAATCTTAAAGTCCTAATCATAGGAAATTTTAAGTTTAAACCTTAATTTCAGTCAAAACCACCCTCTTAATTTTGACTAAGTCCCCGTAATATCTACCTAGTTATAAATTACCCTGTCTCCGTTGAGATTGTTTCCCAAGAATATACATTTTGTAACAGGAACTTTCTCAACTACACCCTAATCTAATAATTATTTAAGTTTAAGAAAAACTATAATATAAGCAAACACACTCCATAATAGTACTGGAGTCTGATTTGCTTCGTAATCATAAAGCTATCCGCTTAATCCACCCGGATAATTGATCGAATGTATTAACCTTAACTCTATTACTTTTGATAGTATACATGTGTTAATAAATCTATCTTTTTAATTCTCTTTCGTTCTCCTCTTCTACCTATTTCCCAAAAAGTGATCTTTACTTAGCCACAAACCAGGAAGCATTTGGAGCAAGCTTATGGTCCCTCCTTCCTATATCCTGACGTTATCAAGAAAGTCTACTTGGCTCTGCATAGGCTTCGGACTTTGTGCAAAAGCCTGAGCCTTAAAGATATCTCCTTCAGGTAGATAAGAAAACATTTCTCTTTTTAATTTTCTCACAATTACTTTATTTATAATATTTCAAATAATTATTTTCTTTTTCTTTTTGGGTCAAGTGACTGTATCTATTTTTTTCCCTGTCTCTTGGTCTCCACTATATATATATATATATATATATATATATATATATATATATATATAATATTAATATATATATATATATATATATATAGTTATATATATATATATATATATATCATATATAATGAAAAAGAATTCCAGTGCATATTTGAAAATTTATTAGGAACGACGTTTCGACACAACAAGTGTAATCATCAGGTCTAGAAAATATATTAAAACTATAATTTGTAAAAGATAATTAAAATAACAATTAAAAAAAAATTTAAAATAGGAACGGTAAAGAACACAATAAAAAATAAATAATAATTATAACACCAATAATAGAATTGATAATACTAAAAATAACAGTAATAATAATAATAATAATAATAATAATAATAATAATAATAATAATAATAATAATAATTAATATACATAATAATATAATAATAAATAATAATTAATAATATAATAATAATAATAATAATAATAAAAATAAAAATAATAATAATAATAATAATAATAATAATAATAATAATAATAATAATAATAATAATAATAATAATAATAATAATAAGGAGTCTAGATACCGTCGAAAAGGAGCTTCACAGGCGGAGTCGGCGAAATGTATGGAATGTATTCAAGTACTCATGAATTAGTATAAAAGCAGTTGTAAATATTTTATGGTTGTCATTCTTATTAAAGATCTCATCTGGAGTGATTCTATCTTAATCCTACAAGCTATCCGGGCTAGCGAAGAAGCAAAATGTCAATGAGTTGGTTAAAAAATATTGATGTTGTCAGGGACCCTTTACGGGAGAAGGGGAACATAGAGGCATGGATCGCTGAAAATTTGAGAGTGGTGGTTAGGTCTCAGAAAGATAAAAAAGAAAATGTAGGAATGACATCTTGCAATGTTGCAGTGAAGGAGAAGTCTAGCAGTAGCTCCTCGAGATGTAGTGTGTGAAGAGGGAGAAAAACGAATCAGAAGGATAAAAGAAAAAGATTGAGGAAAGGTTTGTCGGAGAAAACCCTGTTGTGGTGGCAGTTCAGAAAGCTTTCTGTGAGAAGAAATGGATGGAGAGATTCCATGGATGTGTTTACGGTTACAGAGAGTTAAGAAGACCAGCAAGATGCGCAGGATTATCGTGAAGCGGACACTAGCTAATGGCTCACCAGATAATTTTGCAACGGAAATCCTTGCAATGGTTAATGTTTGATGGAGTCTGAAGTTAGAGAAATTCTTACGAAGAGCAAGAGCAGTCGCATGACCAAGTAAAATGGAAAAGTCTTCGGGTGGGAAGTGCGGCATTTAAAAGAAGAAAAAGAAAAAGCATTAAATGTTTTTCATTTTTGTAGAGGACCACACTTCATGAGGGAATATAGAAGTAATCGAACGACGCATTCAACTTGTTTTAAGTGTGGTGAAAAGGGCCATTTTGCAAGGGAATGCAAATTCAGAAATTCGGGAAACGAATTGGAGGGGGCTGCTGCGTCGGAATTAGCCCTCTGATTTCAAGAACCGGCATTCTTTTAAAAGAAATAAAATTGAATGACAAAAGGGTGTTGGGTGCGGTAGATTCTGGCTCCACGAGGTCAATTGTTAGTAGTAATATAGTAAGAGGAGATAGAAGAACAGAAAAAATAGTTGCGTTTGATCGAAGGAAAGTTGAAAGTGATGGGAAATGCTATGTTAACATAGAGATTGATGGAAGAAGAAAGAGAGTCGAGGTTATAGTGATGAAAAACCTAATAGCGGATGTAAAAATAATTTTGAGTTTAGATGTCATCACGAAATTTGGGGGAGTTAAGATCAACAAAGAAGGGGTGTTTTTTGGAAATCTTGAAGAGAAAAGAGATGGCATTGATAAAAAATGCAATAATGAAAAGGAGTTAAAAATCAACGACAGCGATTTTTTAGGAAGATTAAAAAGCAACAATGAAAAGGAGTTAAAAATCAATGACAGCGATTTTTCGGGAAGATTTGATGGAAAACAGTGAATTGTGAAGTGGAAGTGGAAGTGGAAGAAAGAGGAGCCGGTATTTAAGAACAAGGTTGGGATTTATGGAAGGTCAATGAAAAGGGAAACAAAAATGAAGTTTGAGGAAGAAATTGACAAGTGGATCCAGGAAGGAATTTTAGTACCGTGGAGGGGAAGTACAGAAAGAGGGGTGCTCCCATTAATGGCGGTGGAGCAAGAAAGTAAGGGAAAGGTAAGATCAGTGATGGACTACAGGGAGTTGAATGAATACGTAATGTGCCACACAGGGGATGAGGCGGTTGTATGTGAGGAATCAATACGGAAGGGGAGGAGGATAAGTGGTGGAAAGAAACTGGTAGATTTAAAGGCTGCTTATCTACAAATCAGAATTGATGAGAGTTTGTGGAAACATCAGCTGGTGAGTTATAAAGGAAGAATTTTTTGTTTAACAAGATTGGGATTTGGGCTATGCAGTGCACCGAGAATTATGACAAAAATTTTAAGAGCTGTGAGAGAAAGGGATGATAGGGTGAAAGAGGGGACCGATTCGTACATCGATGATATCTTAAGTTGATGAGGGAAAGATATCCGCGGAAGAAGCAAGAGAACACCTCCTGAAATTTGGACTGGTGCCAAAAGATCCTGAAAATGTGATTGGAGGGAGGGTCTTGGGACTGAAGATTGAAAAAGACAAGTTGGGAAGAACGAGGGTTTTCAGAGGAAACATGATAACCAGTAATAGACGGGAAAAAGGTGTCAAGAAGAGTTATTTTCAATTTGCGGAAAGCTGGCTGGGCACTACCCAGTTGCAGGGTGGTGTGCAGTTTTCTGAAAAGAATTGCTGAAAAAAAAGGTGGAATGAGGACATAGGAGAAACATTTACGGAAATTCTTAGTCAGGTCCTGGAGGAGGTGAGAAAAGGATATCCTGTGAAGGGGAGCTGGTTTGTCGAAGAAGGGGAAGAGGGAACGATTTAGTGTGACGCGAGCAGTATAGCTTATGGCGTTGCTCTGGAAATAGGAGGAGAGATGGTTGAGGATACGAGTTGGCTAAGGAAGAAGTCGGACTGTGGCCATATCAACGTGGCGGAGCTGGATGTTGTGGTAAAAGGAATAAATTTGTCTGAAGTGGGGATTGAAAAATATAACAGTGATGTGTGACCCAAGAACAGTTGTCAGCTAGGTGGATAATGTAATTAATTCAAGAAGTAGGGAAAGGACATAGTGAGCGGCGGAAATGGTAGTGAAGAGACGTCTAGGGATAGTGTCGGAACTGATAAGAGATTTTGAATTAAAATTAGAAATCAAACCTAAATCAAAATTAAATCGGAGGAGAATAAAGCAGATAAAATGACAAGAATTTATGAGAAGTGGCAAAGGGGAATGAAGGAGTCTAGCAAGGATCACTGTAGAATGTCAATATTGGAAATAAAAAGGTTACATGATAAGAATCATTGTGGAATCGAAAAAACAATGTATGTGGCAAAAATGTTTGATGAGGAGGTGAGAAGAGATGATGTGGCAGAATGTATCAGGAGATGTGAGAAATGCCAATCAATTGACCCGAACCCAGAAAGATGCGGGAGTGGTGAGCTTAGTGTGGAGCAATCATGGAAAATGTTAGCGATTGATGTGACGCATTTTGGAAAAGGAAAATTTCTATCAATAATAGATTGTGGAGAAAGTAGATTCGCTATATGGAAGGAATTAAATGGAGAAGGGGGAAGAGAGATAGCAAGAAAAATGGAGGAGGTCTTTATTGAACACGGATTGCCTGATGAGGTGTTAGTAGATAACGCTGCATCGTTCAGATCAATAGATGTTAAGGAAATGTGCAGGAAGTGGAGAGTAAAAATAAATTTCAG
Organism: Trachelipus rathkii; assembly: GCA_015478945.1. NCBI lineage: Eukaryota > Metazoa > Arthropoda > Malacostraca > Isopoda > Trachelipodidae > Trachelipus > Trachelipus rathkii. Next base: position 90,399 of record JABUQX010004631.1, read on the forward strand.
AGCAGCTTTCAAGGGAAACTGTAATGGGATCGTTGAACGAAACCATAGAACGATTAAGAGGATAGCGGCCAGATCGGGAATAAGCATAAGGGAAGGCTTGTTCTGGTATAACTTTATGCCAAGGGTAGGCGAAGATGAAACGACATGCCCATGGAAAAAGAAGTATAATTATGATTGGAGACACCCAGAGAAGGATGGTGGAGGGCTGCTGAGAGATGAGAGGGCGGAGAGCAAATTCCATGTGGGAGAAGATGTGTGGGTAAAGCCAAATGGGGCAAGATGCACAACAAGGTGGGATGTAGGAAAAGTAACAGGATTGCTCTCCGACAAGAAATTGGAGGTGAATGGAATTGCGAGGCACGTGCTGGATGTGAGGAAGATTTATGTTTGATCGAGAATCGGAGATTATTCGATCAGGAGGGCGTGTGGTAACATTAAAGAAGAGTCTAGATACCGTCGAAAAGGAGCTTCACAGGCGGAGTCGGGGAAATGTATGGAATGTATTCAAGTATTGATGAATTAGTATAAAAGCAGTTGTAAATATTTTATGGTTGTCATTCTTATTAAAGATCTCATCTGGAGTGATTCTATCTTAATCCTACAATAATAATAATAATAATAATAATAATAATAATAATAATAATAATAATAATAATAATATTCATAATAATAATAATAATAATAATAATAATAATAATAATAATAATAATAATAATAATAAAAATAATAATAATAATAATAATAATAATAATAATAATAATAATAATAATAATAATAATAATAATAATAATAATAATAATAATAATAATAATAATAATAATAACGAATGAAGTCAAAATCACACTAAAAAACATTAAAAACACAAAAGAATAGAAAGAGTTATAATTACCTTGAGACGTTGCAGAGGATCAGTAATATGACAAATTTTTAAAAATTTCAGACTTTCAATTTTTCAAAATTTCAATTGAGGGACGGAGCTAAAAAATTTAATTGGTAGGTGAAGTAAGTTTTGGAACGATGGAGTCACGAATATTCTAGAATTTCTGAGAGATTGATAATTGACGAAACGGAACATTATACAGTAAATAATTGAGTAGCAGATTCATTAATGTTCTGGGGCGGTTTATATTTATTGATGTATAAAGATTCAAGAATTAGAAGAGACTGTGTGTCAGGGGCAGAGAAAAGTAACTCAAATTGTTCAAATTCAAAGGAGATGAGCATACTTATGAATGACTTCTAATTGGAGAAGATTCTTTTGTAGACAGAGGGCATAAGGTTCTGTGGCTAAATCCTATGTGGGCACAATACCAGTGTCCCTAAACCAAATTTTTACAGATGCTATGTAGATGACATAATTTGTACATTCAGAGACCACGAACAGGCTGCCCAGTTCTGCAATTACATCAATACGGTGCATCCTAATATCAGATTCTCCTTGGAGTATGAGACTGATGACTCTCTGTCCTTTCTGGATGTACTGATAAAGAGAGGGGACTCCAAATTTTCTACATCAGTGTACAGAAAAAACACGTTCACTCCTCAAGAAACCAACCTTTACAGTTTAACGCCCATGAAGTTTAAATTCAATGATGTCCATACCCTTATCAACAGAGCTTATAAAATAAGCTCAGATTATATATCTACATAAAGAATTTGCGTTTCTTAACAAATACTTTCTTAAAAACAACTATCCCTTGGACTTAATTTTTAAACTCATTAGAAGGTTCCTCCAAAATATTTATCAACCCAAACTACCGACCCACACTGTCTTAAAAAAAGACATACTTTTCATTCCCTTTTGTTGGCCATACCTCTGTCGCACTCAAAAAGGAACTGGAGGCCTCTCTTAATCACTCGTTCCCTCATATACGCTTCAATATTATTCTGACTAACTCTTTAAAAATTGGATCATTTTTCAAATACAAAGACCGTTTCCCTGCACTGTTTGAGTCCGGAGTCGTCTATAAGTATACCTGTCCTCGCTGTGAGCGGGGCTCCTATATGGATCCACCACTAGACTTCTCCGTTCTCGAGCATGTGCCCACATGGGAATTAGTCACAGAACCTTATGCCCTCTGTCTACAAAAGAATCTTCTCCAATTAGAACTCATTCTGAAGCATGCTCATCTCCTTTGAAATTTGAACAATTTGAGTTACTTTCCTCTGCCCCTGACACAGTCTCTTCTAATTCTTGAGCCCTTATACGTCAATAAATATAAACCACCCCTAAACAGCAATGAATCTGCCACTCATTTATTTACTATATAATGTTCAGTTTCGTCAATTACCAATCTCTCAGAAATCCATCGTTCCAAAACTTACATTATCTACCAACTAAAATTTTTAACTCCACCCCTCAATTGTAACGTTTCAGGTCTGAAATTTTTAAAAATTTATCACAATACTGTTCCACTGCAACGTCTCAAGGTAATTATAACTCTTTCAATTCTTTTGTGCTTTTAATGTTTTATACCGTGATTTTGACTTCAGTCGTTATTATTATTATTATTATTATTATTATTATTCATTATTATTATTATTATTATTATTATTATTATTATTATTATTATTATTATTATTATTATTATTATTATTATTATTATTATTATTATTATTATTATTATTATTATTATTATTTTATATTATTTTAATTTATTATTATTGTTTAATTTTTATATTAATATTTTTATTATTGGTGTTATAATTATTATTCATTTTTTATTGTGTTCATTATTGTTCATATTTTAATTGTTATTATTATTATTATTATTATTATTATTCTCTTATAAATTATAGTTTTAATATATTTTCTAGACCTGATGATGACACTTGTTGTGTCGAAACGTCGTTCTTAATAAATGTTCAAATATGCACTGGTCTTCCTTTTCATTCTACGTTTGAAGTTTCCTAGAAACAGAAGTTTCATATATATATATATATATATATATAGTATATATATAGAATATATAGATATATATATGATATATATATATATAATATATATTAATATATATATATATATATATATATATATATATATATATATATATATATATATATATATTATATATATATATGGGGATACAGCACGTTAAAAGTTTATATATATATAATATATATATATTATATATATATATATAATATATTATATATATATATATATATATAGATAACTTTCTATATATAATAATAATATATATATATATATATATATATATATATGATAGTTTCCATGGCTAGCAACCCACCCCTTTACTTTGTTGCTTGTAGGGTACAACTGGACCAGCAATGGAAACTTATGCGCCTAGAAACACTATCTTCTGGAGAGCTCTTGGAGAACGAGTTTCCAGGTCAAATGAAAGATGATAGTTATACTGAAAAGGTGAAAAACCTACCTATGAGTATATAACTCAAGGACTAGCATCGGGTAACCATTACGCCAAAAAATAGTTTTCTAGATTGCTCCAGGATCAAGAGTTTCGAGGTCAAAAGGAAGACGATGCTGGTCCAACTGACAGGGCGGAAGCCCTATCTGGAAGTTGGTTTAGAGATATAGATGTTTTCATTTAGATAATAATGATAATAATAATAATAATAATAATAATAATAATAATAATAATAATAATAATAATAATAATAATAATAATAATAATAATAATAATAATAATAATAATAATAATAATAATAGATACACTTTATCTTTCATGAATTCTTTTGGTACTGCCAAAAAATTGGTGCCAAGAAAGGCAAGGAAGTGCCGATCTGAACATCAGAATCTGTGTTTGGAATAACGTACAACTGGTTGGTAATATTGAGCCTGGTTTCTTCATCAGAAAGTTCCAATCGACGATCACCTGGCAACGCCAACTGACAACAAAAGATGCACTTTTAATACAAAAAATTACAATTAATAATAAGGTGCAAAATAATTAGATATACGAGAATTCATATATAAAATTTTCTTTCTTTCTTTCTTTCTTTCTTTCTTTCTTTCTTTCTTTCTTTCTTTCTTTCTTTCTCTTTCTTTCTTTCTCCTCTCTCTCTCTTCTTTCTTTCTCTCCCTCTCTCTTGGTTCTCCTCCTCTCCCCTCTCTTTTATCCCACTCTTTCTGCACTGCTTCGTTCCTCATCCTCACGTTGATGTCTTCCCCGAACCTTCCTCTCCTATTACGCTTCCCTGTTACTATCATAAGCTTGTCCCCTTCCTCCTCCTCGCACTCCGCTGAGCCTCCACCCATCCCCGCCTTCTCATCTCTTCTCTTCTTCTCTTCTTCTCTCTCTCTCTCTCTCTCTCTCTCTCTCTCTCTCTCTCTCTCTCTCTCTCTCGTCTTTTCCCGTTTTCCTCATGAGGCAATATCATTCAAAAGGATGGTCAATGAAGTACGACAGCACGTCGGGCCAATATGCAGCAAAGAGAAAATCCGAAATAGTCTCTTAAGCGAATTGGGATGGCGCTATTTCTGTTGAAGAATTGGAAAGTCAGGATGCAAAGGTATCAAAGAATTGAAATTTAAGAGAGCTCCAGCATGTTGGGGTCATCTCGACGAGAAACTGGGCAATTCTAATGAAAGAGTCGGAAGCAATGAAAAAATACAGAAATGAAAGGGTTAAAATTTACCAAAAGAGATGTAGCTGCATTATCATGGTCAGAGAAACAATAGAAGAGTTAATCCAAAGTTCAGTAGGATTATCACCAAATCAAAGTTGTTCAAATCTTTCAGAATAATATTTCAAAGGGTGGCGTATTGAGAATGTGTTTAAATTTTAAATAGTCTGTTGACCTGTGAGATTAATAAACAGAGTCAATGCAACAATTCAAATAAAATTCGCAGAAATCCGGATTAGCCACACGAGAACCCCGCTATTAAAATTAATATATCCCGTGAATGTTTCAAAAATGAATGGGGAATGTGTTAGACGATCTACTTGAGCAAACCTACTCAACACTGAAGCACACTAAAAGATAAACATTGTAGCCAACGCCTGCACTTCATCCGTCTGGCAACCATGGCAAGTTTACCACACTGTTTTCTCCCTCTTATAGGGCTATATTCTTTGTTTTTGAATGCCAAAGTAGATTTTGCATTCTTAGTTATGTTTTTCGTACAATTATCTGCACCAATAAGCTATATTAGCTTTAAATGAACCTGGGATCCGTATTTTGCTTCATGTCTAAACCATAACTGCTGTACAAATAAAGGTACTTGTAAAAGTGAGAGCTTTTATTTCTTGCAAGCAACTTGAACATTTCCATTAAAGCTTATCTCATGTTATCTCGAATCTTGGCTCCTGTTTTTTTTCTTATAATTTATTTACTTCTCACGACACAATATTTATAACCTAAAAATCTTTATCTATCCTGTTAGATTGAAATTAACTCTTGAAAGTATATTACCACAAGTTTTACTAATACTACTTTCAGTATCTTGCTCATTAGGTTACTTGATTTTTCTTTCATTTTTCGAAGATTAATATTACTTCTTTGTTGTAAACAGGGTTGTGGAGTCGGTTCAAAATTTTTCGACTCTGACTCCGACTCCACCCTCTTCAAAATTACCTACTCCGACTTCGACTCCACTCTTTTGGATATTACCGACTCTGACTCCATCCTCTGGATGGATTATTATATATATGGAAAATTATATATATATATATATATATATATATAATATATATATATATTATATATATATAGTATATATATATATACTATATATATATATATATATATATATTATATATATATATATATATATATATATATATATATATTATTTACAGGGCCGTAGCAGAAATATTTCGGGGGGTTTTGATTAAGATTATATATATATATTATATATATATATATATATATAATATATATATATATATTATATATATATATATATATATTAATATATATATATATACTATTATATATATAGATATATTATATATATAAAAATATATATATATATATATATATATATATATATATATATATATATATTATATATATATATATATATATATATATATTATATATATATATATAACTATATATATTTAATTTATTATTATTATCATCAGATTATTATATATATTATTATTATTATTATCTATTATTATTATTATTTTATTATTATTATTATTATTATTATTATTATTATTAGTTATTATTATATTATTATATTATTATTATTATCTTCCTTCTTCCTCCCAGATTGGGGGAAGCGTGTGAACATTGCATCGAAAGAAAAAGTTAGTATAAGAGTATGACACAAGTTCGAAAAGAAAAGCCTAGCCTTACCGCCCCCTCTAACCTATTAGTGAGAACTCGTCGTAGTCCAGAAAATCCACCCTACGAGCTTCACGGGACGCGACCGACCATTCACTATGGCATATTCTCAAGTGTAGGTTGCATCCCCTGGCCCAGGTGGGCCACAACCATACCCCATCACAAAACCCCCCATTCACTTCCTAGTATGCCACATTTATTCTAGCTCTGCCAACTCACACCTCTTCCCCCTTCAGACATTCGTTTACTGACTTAATCCACTTTTTTCTTCGTCTCCCAGCCGGTCGATCACCAGCACACCTCACCACTGTACATGCCTTAACAAACGGCTGTCATTTCATTCTTTCAATATGACCAAAACCATCTCAACGTACTTTCATTTATTCTTCTCATTACCCCTTTCTCTTCACACCACATAACTCTTAATACGTTCATTCCTCGTTTTATCACTTCGTTTTCACATCTAAACACGTCCCTAAGATTGTTTCATCTGAACACCCCGTTGAACTTTAGATCTATACCTCTTATTTCAGGCCATAGTCTCATTACCTATACATTAACTCAGGTAAAATTATACCTTCATGTAAGACCCTAGCGCCACTCAAAACTTAGTTCCCTTTACGTCTACAAACGAATTTTAATTGAACCAGCCAACCTTACTGCCATTCACAACTTTCCTACTACACCCTCGATTCATTCGTTCCCTTTTCATCCAGCAAATATCCTAAATATTTTTAAACTCGCACACTTGTTCCAGCTGCTCACCACTAGCATAGCTTCACACCGAGGACGTCCTCACTCACAACTATAACCTTACTTTTATCTACGTTTACTTTCAAACTGCTCCTTTTACACACCCTGTCAAATCTCTCTACCAATCCTCTCAAACTCTCTTCAGATTCACCACACCAAAATCAAAATCATCACTGCATATAATAGTTAGGGCACCCTCCACTCAACTCCATTCTCCATCATTCTAACACCAATTCCCTGCCCACCCATCTCTGCATTCTTTCATGAACCATTCCACTTATACAAATTGAATAACCAAGGGACATAACAACATTCCTGCCTCACTCTGCTATTAAAATATTAAAACAATCACTTTTGACACCATTTATTCTTACACATGCTTCACTATCGTCATACATACTTTTGATTCCATTCAGAAGCCTACAACCAACATCATACATTACTAACACCGGAACATAGGCTTCCCTATTAATCCTATCATACGCCTGTTGCAAATCCATAAAACCTAAATACAATTTATTCCTCTTCTCCCTCATTTTCTCAATCATTTATTTCAATATAAAGATTTGATCCACACACCCTCTACCACTCCTAAACGCACCTTGTTCTTCACCAATCAATCCTTCAGTCACTCGACGCACTCTTTCAACTAAAATACCAGCATATATCTTCCCTACAACATTCAATAAACTAATTCCCCTATAGTTCCTACAGTTATCCTTATCTCCCTTACCCTTATATAAGGGTACTATTACTGCTCTCCTCCAATCCATCGGAACTATACCTTCCATAAACGCTTTATTAAACAACTTCCAAATCCAATCAATCACCATCTAGCCACCGCTCTTGATCATTTCACCAGTAATTTCATCTATATCTGCAGATTTGCCATTCTTCAACTTACTCACTCTACCCATTACCTCCTCCTTGTTGGATTAAATCATCAAAATTCACATGTTTTGCAATCTCATTTTCAATTGATAATATGGCCAAGCTTGTCAAACAAGATTGACTCATTGTAGAGTGGAGATAGTTTTTAATTAATTTCAGTTTTGAAAAACTCCTCTCGCAAGAAGCCACGGACACACAAATTGTAAGAAACAGTTTAAGTGCCTCAGTTATGTTTGGCAACGTTTCACGAAAGTCCATTTCAATAATAAACTTAAGCATTATGCAATGATGTCCATGAGGCTGCATCATCAATTTTTATGCCAGAAGCCTTCAGATGTCTTCTCAGCTTCTTCACTTCTGGCAACATTTCTTCTTCTTCTAAATCATTGAAAGTATCTGTGAACTGATGTATATAAGTTTCTATCTTTTCATCACTTGCCTTTACAAGATTTTCTGAGTGTACAACAGCAAATTGTTCATATACATTGTTCATCGATGTTAGTCTTTTTTCTAGCTATACATAAAAGTTGTCGATGCACTCTTACATAGCACGCTTCACTTCTTGCTGTGGAGTCAATCCTGCATCTTTAGCTTTTTCTCCTGGCATCATCTTTTTAACTCGCTTGCGATTTCTGCACAAAATGAAAACGCATTAGCTCTCACATTTTTAGAAAAAGTTTTAAACGCCTACTTCCGCTCGACGTTGAATCAACACTAACTGAAATTTCGATCCTTTTTCTTGGCCTAGAAATTAGTAACTTGAAACTATCGCAAGGAAAATCGAAAAAAAAGTTAAAAATGTAGCTAAATAATTATGCAAACATGAAACATTTTCACGATTAAAAGAAGTCTTTTTATTATTTTAAAAAAAAAAATAGTAGTCTAACATATTGGGACCTATGCCGAAGCGGGGCCTGGGGTGGCCCGCCCCCTCCACCCCCAATCGGTGCGCCACTGGGTAGTCCCTTTGGAATCATCTGCAAACTTAGAAAACTTATATTTAATTCCCTCATCTAGATTATATATATATATATATATATATATATATATATAGATTTTATAATTTATTATTTCTATTTAGCTTATTTCTATAATATATATATATCTATAATATATTATATATTATATAATATATATATATATATATATATATAGTATATTATGAGGAACAACAAGCCCAACTTAAACTAAGAAATCTTCACCAACTACAAATATGTTTTCCTCACTTCTATTAATAAAAATATATACTCTTAATTTGGCACTGATTAACTATGAATTTTTCTTATTATTAAAAAATTATAATTAAGAGACTTAAGCCATTTCAAAAAGTTTGATTAACTTAAAAAATAATTTCGTTCGGAGTTTGAACCCCCGGCACCCCTGTCTACGGCATTTAGACATACATACATTATATAATATATATATATATATATATATATATATATATATATATATTATATATATATAATATATATATATATATATATATATAATATATGAACTACTAAATTACTTAGTTACATGAACTTACATCTGGTGTCATCTAGTTCTTAAAAACATAGAATAGCATCTACCATGCCCTCCTTCATTTTTTCTCTTAGGCTCTGATTTGATGATGCGAAGAGGATAAAAAAAGCCGTTCACCACTAACTTTCGTTGGATGTAGAGGTCTCAGTCCT
>JABUQX010004631.1:102500-120000 GCA_015478945.1 Trachelipus rathkii
ATTCAATATAGAGGTCAGAGGTCCTAATATTTTTGCTTTGGCTGAGGCCCAATTTTCACCACCCTTAAAGGTGGACATAATATTCTAATATTCATAGCCAATTTTGAATGGAAAAGAAGCCAAATTGTAGCTTTTTCTGACCTCTAAATGGTCGTTTTCGAATGTTTTTCTGTGTCTTAAGTCATTCTTTAAGAATTTTCATTTTTTCAAAACCTTTGTGTTTTTTGACATTGTTCTTTTCAACTTTACTATTTTTTCGAAATGACTTCAAACTTGAAATATACATAGCAGGGGTCCATTAGGCTACATAAAATGCGCACGTAATGGCGAAATCGCCTTTCTAAAGAAAACATTCCTAACGTCCTTCCAGCCTCTCCCCATAGCTCTTACCCTAAAAGCCAGAAATCATCCTTGTTGCACTACTTTTACACATGCTATCCAGCATACCTAGGTCTTTCTTAAATAAGGGGCAGCAATACTCGTGCGCAATACCCTTATACTGACCTAAAATATGCTATTATACAGCCTACCTTATAACTTTGTAGTTTGTACAGCGCCATATTGCGATTTATATTCTTTAACATCCTTATTAGCTTTGTTCCTTGCTTCCAAATATTGATAGCCTACTTTCAGATTGCCTGCTTATAACCCACATTTAAAATCTTTTTACATGCGATCTAAAAGTTTATAAAGATGTCATTTTGACATATCCTGTTATATATCCATTCAATTATTCGCTTACTACGGGTATGCCACTTTGGTATTCATCTGCAAACCTTAGAAAACTTTACATTTAAGCACCCTTAAATCTAAATTATAATATATATATAATAACTATTATATATATATATTATATATATGCATATATCATATTATAATATATTATATATATAATATACATATATATATTTAATATATACTATATAATATATATATATATATATATTATATAATATAAATATATTTAATAATATGATATATATATATATACATACTATCAGCACTATATATATATATTATAATTACCACCTAATATATATATTCAATATATCATACTTACTTCATGCTCAACTTATAATTATATATATATATATATATAGTTATATTATTATATATTATATATTATATAAACTATATATATATATATATAATAGTATATATATATATACGTATAATATATACTATATATATAGTAATATAATAATATATATATATATACTTATATATATTATTATTATATATATATATATTATCCGATAGACAAAGTTATATATATATATATATAGTATAGTATATATATATATATATATAAATATATATTATATATTATATTTAATTAAGTATATATATTTAATATATATACAATATATATATATATACTATATATATATCCCAAAGTAAGCTGTGTACTGATGTGTATTTAATTATGTATTGGACTTTCCTGAAATTACAAGTTATCTCCTTCAAAGTAAATTATGACCCTTGCGAGGGTTGCACAGCGGTTCCAATGTTTCTTCCATTGTTCATAGCAGTACCGGAAGGTCATTTTCCTGAAGTGCGTTTAGTTCACGTGTTACAGTATTTTTTATGTTTTCCATTCGTACCAAAATGATTGACCCTTCAACTTCATTACAACTTAGGGTAAGACGTGTAGAAATTCGGCACGGAGCTAGATCTGCGCTGTATGGAGGTGGAAGTACTTGAATGTTTTTTTCGCCAGAAATTCCATAATTGAGAGCGCAGTGTCAGATGGCGCGTTATCGTGGTGCAGAGCACCCAATCGTCTGCAATGTCTGTTCTGATTCGCTGAACTCGTTTTCGAAGTCGTTCCAAGACATCTTTGTATAAGACGTGATTAACTGTCTGTTCTGAAGGTACAAATTCCTTGTGCACAATACCACAACTGTCCAAAAAAAAAAAAAAAACAACAATCAGGTTTTTTTCCCCTTCATACTCAACTTGTTTCATTTTTGCTTTTTTTGGGAAGAGGGAGTAATTTTTTGTGTGCCGTTTCCGCACTTTTGCCGTTTAGAGTTTTAGGATCAGTACTCAAAAAACCACGCATTCATCGCGCTGTTATAACATTTATCCAAAAAATTGTGCTCATTTTGAGTCTTTCAAGTAAATCTTGCCAAATTTTTACCCTGTTCGCTTTCTGCTCCACAGAGACAAAGTCTGGCACTAGTTTGCACTAGAATTTTTCGCATGTGAAAATGGTTCGTGAAAATTCTATGGAACTGCATTTTATCCAAACCAGTTTCTTCTGCATCATCACTCTGGACACTGTAACGGACGGTCTCTTGCCATCACAGCTCTAACAACTCCCACATTTTCATCGTTTGTGGACGAGATTTGTCTTCCACAACGAGGGTCGTCTTCAACATTTTCTCGGCCCTCTTTGAAAGCTTTGTGCCACTTAAAACCCATAGTTCTCGAAAGAGTGGCATCCCCATTAAGCTTCGTTTTAAAGAAACAAATGTCTCAGTGGCAGACTTGTTGCGTTTCACAGAGATAACTTTCATAAGCGTACCCTGTTCAATATTTAACCTCGCATCGTAAAAAAACGTAACGAGAGGATGAAAACAGCCCTTACACAAAAAAGATGTAGTTGCAAGAAACGTAACAGGTTAGAACACACGCCCAAACATAAACAGATGTAGTAGTGCAAGACTGACTTTATTAATCTGGTTAAAACTGGTATGGCATATGTAGCTTTTCGTAACTACTACCACTCGTATACCTCACGGCAGGAAGCTACATTACTCAGTTGTTCAATGGATATTCAGTAAACTTACTTTTGGGACAGAGGAGTTTATATATATATATATATACTAGTATATATATATTATATATAAGTATAGATACTACTTATATTAAATCTATATATTATATAATATAAATCTCCCTCAGCGCACCTATATACCTATACATACTAGTATTATATATATTATATATTATATATATATATGTATCATGCGACAAACAGCCACTTAAAAACTAAATATTCACCATCTAGTACAGATTGTTATTTCATTTCCATAATAAAATATATAAACTATTAATTTGCCTTTGATTAAATATTATTTTAGTAAAATTAGAATTAAGAGACTTAGCCGTCCAAAAATTTTTGATAAACTTAAACAAATTTCGGGGGAGGTTGTATTATAATAATATATATATCACTATAATATATATACATATATACTATATATATATATAATATATATCTATATAATATATATATAATATATACTATATATATACTATATATATATAAATATATATATATATATATATATATATATAAAAGCTGCTACATGAACTTACATCTAGTGTCATCTACTCAATGAATGAATTAGTTCTTAAAAATAGAATTGCATCTGCCAGGTCCTCCTTCATTTTTCTTCTTAGGTCTGATTTTATAATGCTAAGAGCAGAAAAAGCCAGTTCAACGCTAACTTTGCTTTGGAAGTAGATTAGTAACGCAATTGCAGTGTCTTGTACAATGTCTGGATCATGCTTATTCAATGCCTCTTCTACTTTAAGCTTCTAAGTTATATCAGTTTTTTCAACTTCTTTAGCAGCAGCAGAGGAAATTTTTTAAATTAATTTGGAACATTGTGTACAAGGAAGAGGAAGCAACCTTTGACTTTTTCTTGCAAAACCAGTCGAATTTTCGACTAAAACGCTTCAATATCTAGAAGCTATTCATACTCATCATCTGAGCTTTCTGAAAAAATGAATTGAGAAGGTAGTAATGGGGATAGTTGTAGTTTCATCACTTACATATGTTCATTATTGTATTCTTTTTCTTCTTGAATTTTCTTGCCAACCTTTGATACAAATGTCAAGTTGCAAAGTGCAGAATTAGCTTTTTTGTTGTGATCTTCATTAAGCTTTACCCTGTAGATAGGAATTAAAATAAACAGCAGCTAGTAGAATACCATTGTCAATGAGAGAAATTTCTCTTCTTTACCTTGGAGTTTTTATTTCTTCAGCAACTTAAATATAGATGGTATAAAGGTTGAAGGTTGAATTCATTAGAATATAATCCAAATGGAAACATAAGGTGCCGGCTTAACAAAACTTTCGAAGTTGCAATTGCATTTTGATGTGGAAGTCGCAAGTGATTGAACTTGTATGAAGCGATTGAAGTCACTCACAGAGTCACAATTCATAACTTTGTCAGCTCAAAATTTTCTAACTCTGCTATTTTGAAAGTTACCGACTCCGACTCCGACCTCTTGAAAATTACCGACCCGACTCCGACTCCGACTCCACCCTCTTCAAAAATTACCGACTCGACTTCGACTCCACCCTTTTCAAAATTGACGACTCTCGACTCCACTCTCTTCAAAAACTACCGACTCCCACGGACTCCGCAACTCCACCTCCGACTCCACAACCCTGACAATATCATCGTCAATGAGAGAAATTTTTCTTCGTACCATGGAGTCTTTTATTTCTTCAAATCTCAAATATAGATAGATATAAGGTGTTTGAACAGGTTGAATTTAATTAGAATGTAATCCAAATTGAAACAAAGTACAGGTTAAAAAATTTCGAAGTCTGCAATTGTATTTTGTGCTGTGAAAGTCGCCAGTCAGTGAACTTATATGAAGTGATTGAAGGCACTCTCAGAGTCACAATTCACAACTTTGTCAGTTCAAAATTTTCTGACTCAAACTCTACTATCTCGAAAGTTATCGACTCCGACTCCACCCTCATTCAAAGATTACGACTCCTCGACTCCGCTCCGACATCGACTCCGCAACCCTGGTTGTAAATCCCTATGTGCAATGGTAACTGTTAATTAAGATTCTAGAAGTAACCTTTGGGAACATTAACGTACATTAATAATAATAATAATAATAATATAATAATAATAATAAGTAATAATATAAATAAAATAATGAATAATAATAATAAATAATAATAATAATAAAATAATTAATAATAATAATAATAATAATAATAATAATATTGATGATGATGATGATGATTGATGATGATGATGATGATGATGATGATGATGATGATGATGATGGTGATGATGATGATGATGATGATGATGATGATGATTCTGCTGACTGATGATGATTATGATAATGATGATGATGAATGATGAGATTGTATGATGTGATGATGATAATAATAGATAATACATAATAATTAATTAATAATAAATAAAATAATAATAATAATAATAATAATTAATAATAATAATAATATTAATAAAATAAATAATAATAATAATAATAATAATCAAATAATAATAATAATAATAAAAATAATAGGTAATAATAATAATAGCAATAATAATAATAGCAATAATAATAATAATAATAGATAATAATAATAATAATAATAATAATAATAATAATAATAATAATAATAAAATAATAATAATAATAATAATAATAATAATAATAATAATAATAATAATAATAATAATAATAATAATAATAATAATAATAATAATAATAATAATTTAAATAATATAAAAAAATAATAAGAAAATAATAATAATAATCAATAATAATAAAAATAAAAATAATAATAATAATAATAATAATAATAATAATAAAAAATTATAAATTTAATAAATTAATAAAGAAATAATAATTATAATAATGATGATAGTAATAATAATAATAATAATAATAATAATAATAATAATAATAATAATAATAATAATAATCGCTAGATTTTATAGAAGATGAATTGCTGAGTTTGTTATTTATTAATATTTTTTCAGGTAATAATTTTTTTTTCTAGCAAAAGATTTAGAAGAGTTTTCGGTTTTGATGTCTTGTGGCAATGAGCTTCCGCATTGAGTGGCTTTTTTTAGTCTACATAATAATAATAATAATATAATAATAATAATAATAATAATAATAATAATAATAATAATAATAATAATAATAATAATAATAATAATAATAATAATAATAATAATAATAATAATAATAATAATAATAATAATAATAATAATAATAATAATAAATAATAATAATAGATAAAATAATAATAATAATAATAATAATAATAATAATAATAATAATAATAATAATAATAATAATAGCAAAAGCAACTCAAGGAACAGGAATAAAATATTAATAGCAGAAAATATTTCAACACTAAATTTAATAAGCAAATGAAAAGGTAGTGGACAAAAAAGGACAAATCAAAGAAACAAATAGACCAATAAACGGACAACTAGCCATAGACAAAGGTTGAGCTAAAAAAAGGAAAAAAAATAGGTAATGTCATAAATGCTCAGTTATGAACAAAACAAGTCTTTTGCAAAATTTAAAATTAAAATTTTAGACATCATTAGTTAAAGCATATATATATATATATATATAATATATATATATATATATATATATATATATATATATAATATATATATATCATATATATATATATATATATATAAAATATATATATATATATATATATATGTATTTGTAACGCAAAAAACATATTGACATTTGCATTTTTGCAACATGGTAAGACATGCTTTCAACCTGTGCAACGAAATGTTACAAAACAATTTTGACAAACAAAGCAGAACTGAATGTGAATTCATTTACATTAATGAAGCATATTTCGCGAGTATCCCAAGGATGAATGATAATCTGAGTTTTCACATCTGACGTCGTTGATGCCGAAGAAGAAGATACCGAAGAAGAAATATTCAATTTCATTTCAACTTGCAGACGACGCACTCCAAAATGAGGCAACTGTGGTACAGGTGTTCTGTTTATAGCCATAGTAGTTTTTGGGGGTTGAAAATGGGAGAGAGGCTCACGGAATAATTTTATTAGGGAAACCCCCTAAACACGGAAGTATTTTTTGAGTAGTCATGAGTATTATATATTACAGTCAGAAGTTTTCCATAATATCATTAATTTTAATTTTACGAAAAAAAAAAATATAATAAATAATAATAATAATAAAAAAAAAGGTTTTAGCATAACGAGATCAAGATTTGATTTTGAAACTCATTTAAAATTAAATTAACAAAAGAAACTTCTCAAATGTCTTTGAAAATTAAGATATACGAGTAGCTATAAAAAAAGAAAGTATAGTGTTCTAAAATTAAAAAGAATTAATTGATGTGTTAAATGCCACAAAAGTAATTAAACCTTTGTTTAATTAATCCATATAAAAGTTAATAAAAATTATTCATCGAAACACTAAATTTTACTTGTAAATAATTTAATGTTTAAAATATTTTAGAAGGCTTTTAAGTTGCATGGTAACAATTCAATTAAACAGATATTCCGTATATCGTGTCTTTAAAATTTAAGATAAGATGTGGGAAAAGTATAACAGTAATTATGAACCAATTATCAAAAATGAAATCAGACAAAACAAAATAGTACACAAAAAAATCAAAAATATTACAAGATGTTGGATTCTCTTAAAATTTCAATCAAAGATTAACTTCGGAGATCTAAATGAATCCAGATCTGATTTTAATTTAATGAAAACGCCTTACCTGAGACCATGTTAATGCTGCTTGCTTACAAATTGAGCTTTTCTTGAAGCAAAAACAGCTAAAGCAACCCTGTATGTTTTCGCTTGACAATCCAAAAGTTCCTTTTGCACATTTGTTACACATTATTCCTCTTACGTTTGCCTACAATCATATAATATATATATTATATAATATATATATATATAACTATATAGTATACTATATATAGGTGATATATACCGCATCTATATATATATATATGATATATATATATTATATAACTAATATATATATATATTATATAAAGTTAGTTAGTTAAGTTAGTTAGTTAGTTAGTTAGTTAGTTAGTAAGGAGGAGGTAATGGGTAGAGTGAGAAAGTTGAAGAATGGTAAATCTGCAGGTATAGATGAAATCACTGGTGAAGGGGAGGGTCCAATATTTGGTTCGGGCTGAGCCCAATTTTCACTTCCCCCTAAAAATGGACATAAAATTCTAAATTTTCAGACAATTTTGATGGAGAATGAAGCAAATGGCAGCTTTTTCTGACCTCTAAAACGTTGTTTTCGAGTGTTTTTCTGTGTCTATAATCATTCTTCCAGTATTTTCAATTTTTCAAAACCTATGTTTTTAACATTTTTAGCTTCAACTCCTACAATTTTTTATTTTAAATGACTTCAAACTTGAAATATGCATAGATATAAATGAAATATTTAACAGAGCTAAGTAAGCGGTCCTCTTATCGCACATAAACTCAATTTTACTCGGTCGCGCATGCGCGAAACCGTTTCCCTTTTATGTCAGAATTCACTTTTTAAATGTAATATATAAGCGGTAAGCTTACCGCTTCCTCTTCAGTTAATATTTATAGGTTTGGTGTGGTTGTTTATTGTTATTGTTTTTTTTATTTATTTAACCATCAATTTTAATTATATATAAAATTTCTGGCCTCTTGCCAAAAACATCTCCAATAGCTTCTGTAAATCTGTCTTTCCCCCTCTTATCCGTTCTAACGGTTCTGTTGCTAACATTTCTTCTGAAAGGCTAATTTCTTTGGTCTTGTTTTTTTCATCTAATTCCACTCTGGACGACTCCGGGGCTCCCCTCCTCTTGCTTCATCCTCTCTCAGGTGTCCCATGTTTGTACCAGTCATTACTCATGATCGGGTACATGAGGTGGTATCACCTTGACGGGAGCTCGTTCGCTTAAAGCTGTTCTTAAATATAACTTTTTTGGATTAGAGGATGGCTCAGTGGTAGAGCGTCGAGTATATCATTCTCAGTCGCAACATGCGGTGGTTCGACCCCAGAGGAGGCAAGTTTTCTTTACCTTCCCGTAATTGTTCTTTGTTTAGCGGTAAAATATTAAATTGCGGTGAAGCAATGTTATAGTGTAAAATCTTACGAACGAGGGAAGGACAGGGTGAAAACCTGGTGATATCACCTTGACGGGAGCTCGTTCGCTTAAAGCTGTTCCTGAATCTAACTTTTTTTGGGTTAGAGGATGGCTCAGTGGTAGAGCGTCGAGTATATCGTTCTCAGTCGCAACATGCGACTCAGAGGAGGCAAGTTTTCTTTACCTTCCCGTTATTGTTCTTTGTTTAGCGGTATAGTATATAGTTATTGCTGGTTGCTATTACAGCAGCAGCAAAGGCTATATACATAGCAGTATATTATTGCTATTAAGTTACATATATTACTATATATATATAGGAATATATATATTATTAAATTGTTATATAGCTAGTCGTTTATGCTAACGAAACGATCCTTGTTAATTAAATATATATATATATACATATACATACATATATTATATGCTGGTGCTATATATATATATATATAGTTATTGTTTGATTATTATTATTATACTATTACTACTGTTGGCTACAGTGCTGTTATATATTGGCTACATACATATATATATATATATATCAAGGTAGGAGGCCTGAATTATTAATAATAAACTGCAAATATATTAAAGTTAGTAATAAATTTTTACATAATAAAATGGTCTTCTAGATGTTAAGAGCGTTAACGCTACCACTCCCCCCATTAACACTTTTTCTTATTTACCCATCCCTCATACCCCTCATATCAAAATCATTAAATCCTTACCTACATCTCTAAGACTAACCACCTCCAACACATCTTCTCTAAAACGTATTTTCAAACCTCCAACTCACACCTTCAATAACATTTCCCAATGTGTATATAAAATCCTTTGTTTTAACTGCACCTCCTCCTACATTGGCGAAACTAATGATTTCACTAGACGCCACTACCAACACAAACATGACCTCACTTTTGACTCACAAAACTCGGCACTCACACTACACAGAACCCAATTCAATCACAACATCAACATTAATGGCATGACACCCATTTTACAAGTACTTGACCCCACACAACGCAAACTCATTGAATCCCTTTGCATTAAAAACTTTCCCAACTTTAACATACTACAAGGTGAACACACTCTTGACCCCACCTTAAACAAAATTTTGAACACCACACCTTTTTTCAAAAAAAATCAAAACTAAGTTTAACTAAATCTAATTTTAATTATTTTAACTTTTCTAACATAACAATCTTTATTTAAATATTTCATTTAGTCTTCAATTCATAGCGTCTGAAAGAGGATCTAGTAATTCAGTAAAGATCGAAAGCTAACGCTTTTAACATCTAGAAGACCATTTTATTATGTAAAATTTATTAATAACTTGAATATATATGCAGTTTATTATTAATAATTCAGGCCTCTTACCTTGATACTTACTAAACTTAGCGTCTTATTGCTTTGATTTACTATATATATATAAAGATAGCAGCATATATATATATATATATATATATATATAGTATATAAGCAGCATGTTATTAAGGTTGCTGCTGCTAAGCATATTGTTACATAGTATATATAAGAAGTAGTATATATATATATATATATATATATATAATTGCGGCACTCATACAAAGTACATCATATATAAATTATATATATATATATATATATATATATATATATATATATATATATATATGTATAGTATATATATATATATATATATATATATATATATTTGATAAAATTGCCCTAAAAATCTTAGGATGAACACACTTTGAATGTTAGCTTTAATAAATTAGTACATTGAGCAAACAAATTTTATAAATTATAAATAAAATTATTGAACAAAACACAACACTAGCTTTCGCCGAATATATACGGCCTCTTCAGGTGAAGTTTTGACTGACTGTGAGCGAGTCTCTAATTGATGCATTTGGTACTGAGTATTTTTTCTTTTTTAGGAGGTTGTTATTTTTTCTGAAATCTTCTTATAGTATTTTGTGTTTTTCATTATTGTATTCTGTAAACTATCTATGTACATTTCACCCTGAATTTTGTTGAAGTTGTTGCTATTTTTTATACAAAAAGATTCGGTCATTTTGCGTTTTTTGTTGTCTGATGCGTAGATGATTGGTTCCATTCCATCTATATTGATTCTGTGGTTTTGATTTCTTCTGTGGTGGGTTAGAGCTGAATTCTGTTTATCGGTTACCAGATCATCCTTGTGTTGGTCTCTTCTTCTTATGAAATCAATCGTCTCTCCTATGTAAATATCTGTACAGTTGTTACATGGAATCTTGTAGATGCATTGTGATTTTTCGTAGTTTTTAAATTTATTTGGTTTCATAACTTTTTTTAGAGGTAGGTGTTAGATGGAGTTAAGATTAAGTTTTTTGGTAAAAGTTTTTTTATATATGGGATTACTGGATAGGGGACTGGTAAATAGGTCAAATTATTTTGGTTATCATTAATGTCATGTGTGCTGAAAAATTTCTTTTTTGCTTTTTTTTAATGCTTTGAGTATTATATGTTCAGGGTATTGTAAATTTTTAAAGGTTTTGAACAGTAAATCATATTCTTTTTGTAGAGTGGAGGGGGAACAGATTACGATACATGGAATAACAACACACAATTAAACTTCGCAATATACCGTAAACCTGCATCACACAACAATTACATACACTGGTATTCCTTCCACACAGCCAATACAAAAATAGCCACACTTTCTTCATTATTCCTACGTGCACTTCGGATCTGATCCCCCTCCACTTTCTAAAGAAAGAATATGCTTTACTGTTCAAAACCTTTAAAAATGTACAATAATATATTTCATAGTGCGTTCATTTGCCTGGTCTTGACCTCTCTTTCCAAATCTAGCCACCCTGCAACCTTGTTAAAGGCATCATTCCTGTCTCATTCCGCAGGTTACAGTGGATTTACTCCAATGTTTATTTTTACGGAGGAATTAATGACTATAAAGGTTGCCCTTTCTCGAATTCTATTCCTTAACCAAGACCACTCTTATGTCATTTATTCAGATTAGCTCAGCGCCCTCCAAGCACTTAAAGCTCTCTATTCTAAATTCATAATGGTATCCGCTGTACAACAATTTCCTAAGCTGCTCCACTCTCGCAAGAAACACACCATATTATGTTGGACTCCCTCTCACGTAGGGGTAACTGGCAACGAGATCACTGACAGAGAAGCTAGAATGGATGCCTCTTATTTCGGAGCTGTTCTAGGTACCACCCGGATGCCATTCGACAAGATCGCCTCCCATCAACTGATTATTATCTTGCTCTTCGACAAGACTTCCGGTCTTACTGGAAAGCGTGCTGGACGAAATATCAGCGAGGGGCGAAACAGTAATATAAAGCCGAACATTGGTGAGGGGTCTTCCTTTCACGGTCGAAAACGCTTGCACCAGGTGATACTTGCACTCATCCGTATTGGCCACACCAATATCACTCACTGCCACTATATATCACGGGACCATCCTCCTATGCTCCCATATTCAAATTTTGCCGTCGCCACACCCCGCAATCTGTTCACCATGTCTTCATTGATTGTCCCTAACTGGACCACATTCGCCTTGGTCATTTTCCTACTTTATGAGGTCCATAACACCTTCTAAAAGGTTATCCCATATCTTATCCAAATCCTCACACATTAACAATAATTCTATTTTCTCTTATCTTCAAGAACTCAATATTCGTTATATTATTATTATTATTATTATTATTATTATTATTATTATTATTATTATTATTATTATTATTATTATTATTATTATTATTATTATTATTATTATTATTATTATTATTATTATTATTATTATTATTATTATTATTATTATTATTATTATTATTATTATTATTATTATTATTATTATTATTATTATTATTATTATTATTATTATTATTATTATTAGGACTATTTATGTGAAAGAATATCTTTTTATTTAGCTTATTTATTTATTTTTTGACAATGCTCATTTCCCCATTAAAATTTTCTTTGACATTTATAATATGTATAAGCCAAGAACCACCCATGGAGTTGATTATTTAACTCAGTGTGGCTGTTTCCCTGTGAGCCGTGGTGGGTCCTGTACGCGAACTCAAATATATATATATATATATATATATATATATAGTTATATATATAAATATATGTATATATATAAGGTTCTTATATATATATATATATATATATATATATATATATATATATATGTCACAGAACGGGATTCCAATCAGTAAATAAGCGTGACAATCTCCGGAATTCTTTTTATTCAAAATAAAAAATAAAATAGATCCAATTGCTTAGGGTGCAATTCACTTCACAGATTTCAATCTCAGATACAAAAGTAATATAAATATTCACTAAGTCTTTAAAAATCCCAAATCACATCTATGTCATTAGTAGACTCCAATGGACAATCAGTAGTCCCTCACTTGTAATTCACAAGTCACTCTTTAACGTATTGTTTCTGAAATAGCTTGCAGCCACTCACAATATCTTCTGATGACTTCAGATTGAATTCAGAATATATCTTCTCCAATGATTACAGGATGGTTCTAATATAATTCTTCACAAGTGGATTCAAAATTACTTCCCAAAATAGTCCTTCTCAAGTCGTTACGAATTCCTTTAGGGTAGTTTCCCTTAAGTGAATGCTAGTCACTTCAAACACTCTCTAAATATAATATTCTTTTGATGATATATTCCACGTGAATAAACATCCAACAGACACGAGGTCTTCTGATAAAAATCTTTCGTAAGAGAGTTTCAACAGACACAAAGTCTTCCAAAGGTGTATTTCGAACGAGAGATAGAACCCGCGTGGGAACTAATTAACTTATACTTATAATCTTTTGCAGTATCCAAGATGTTAAGGTGTGAAGTTACCTTGGGCACCTTTTTTCCCACGGAATTATTTTACCTCAAAAAAGAAATCTTCGTAAAATAATTTCAAATAAAAATTGTTCTTAAATTAATTAATTTCGTAAAATAAATAATATTTCCAAATAATAAAATCTATCCGCTCTTCTTCGCGGAGCTCAGAAACTTGGCCCTGACAATTGAATAATATATATATATAATATATATATATATATATATATAATATATATATATATATATATATATATATATATATATATATATATATATATATATATATATATATATATGGACAAAGTTACTTAACGGCCACTCGGAACGGGAGGTCGAATCAAAAAAAAATTTCGCAGGTAGCCTCTATGATATATAAATAGATCTTCTAGGGGCGAAATGAATTTTTTTTCCTATGTTCTAGGGGTAAAATGAGGTAAGGTTAGGTTGTTAGGTTAGGTTAGGTCAGTTACCCCTATGAAAAAAAATTTCATTTCGTATAAAAAGGTGTAATTGCCCTTAAATATAAATTTTCTTTTATGTTTGACAGCTCAACATCTTAATTTCAATACATTTTATTCAATTAACAATATCGCGCAACTAACTATATCCAAAAACAAGCATTAAAATTTTTTTTTTGCTTTAAAGTTTTCATTTCGCCACTCAAAATGTTTAACTTTATTTAAACTTTAGTTTTATATACAGTACATTTACTAATTTACAGTATTACCGTGTGGACGTTAAGTAACTTTTACCTATATATATATATATATATATATATATATATATATATATTTATATATATATATATATATATAATATATATATATATATATATAGTTATACTAGGGATGTACCGATAGTATCGGTATCGAAAATATCGGTAAACCATTTGTTACGTAGACCCTCGTATTTCTTTTATCATGAGAACGGCGAGGCCTATAATCCTCTTCATCATCTGAGAAAGTCCTTTGACTCTTTCGTTCTCCTTCTGCTGCTTTCAGACTTTTTTCAAAATCTTCCGCGCTGTTAAATTTGATAAACATTTGATCTACATCTGGAGAAGGTCTCCAGGAAGGGGCGTCCTTACAGGCGGCGGTTGACTTTCGTCTGTGAGGTTTCCGACAATAACGGCAGTATGGGGAGTTCCACTTTCTGGATAATTCAAATTTTAGATATTTGCTGTTAATAGGGTTTTACCGTTTTAAAATTTCAGCTTTTAAATTTAGGTTTTAGGGTACGAATAATTTTTCCTCATTTCTCCTTTGGTTTTTGTCTATTTGTTTCTGTGTTTTTTTTTTTTTTGTTTTTTTTTTGTGATTGTATGCGGGTGTGTGCGTGTGTGCGTGTATGATAGCAGATTTGCACAGGCGTGGCTTTCTTTTGACTTTACCAACATCAATGGCTTGCACTCTAACTCTGCATCCATGGAATACCACCTCTCTAACTCTAACCCTAATTTTATGCTCTTGTCTGAGACCCAGATATCTAAGAATTCATCCTTCAACTCGTTTAATATATCCAACTATAACTTATTTCATAATTTCCGTCTGAAGGGTGGAGTATGTGCCTATGTAAATATAAACACTCTTATAACACGTCTCGAGAATCTCGAATCTAATAACTTCGATGTTCTGTGGCTTAAAATCTTTCTTCCTTCTACTACAATACTCTTATGCTTCTGCTACTGTTCTCCTAACAGAACAGATTTTCATGCCTTTTTTTGATTACCTTACTACTCACGAGACTGTTATATCTTCTCATCCAAATACTGAGGTCCTCTATTTAGGGGATTTCAATGTACACAACACTGAATTGTTGGGTTCCTCTCATACTGATTTAGGTGGGGAGGAAGCCGAATCATTCAGTATTCTCAACGATCTGGAGCAACTAATTAAAGAACCTACACACATTCCGGATCGTCCCAACCGATTCTTGAACACACTTGACCTATGTTTCACCACTAGTCCTTCTCTCTATAAATACACCACCTTCGCTCCTATCGGTAAATCTGACCACAACCTTATATCTCTTAATTTTAATACTTTCTCTCCAACATCTCCATCCTGCCCTATGCGTTTTTTCTGGCACTTTGATCGGGCCGATTGGGGGGCATTGCGTTGCTTCTACGCTAACTATAATTGGAGTGACTGCTTTGACTCTGAAGACGCTTCAGCTTCTGCCGATAAAGTGGGAACTGTAATTGTTGATGGGATGAGCAGGTTCATTCCTTCTTCAACTAAATCTTTTCTCCTCAAAATCCATGGTTCGATCGTGCTTGTTCTCTGGCCATTCAGGCTAGAGACAGTGCGTATCGGGTGTGGAAAAATTCTCGTTCTCCTATCACTCTTGCCAATTTTCATTCAGTTAGAAATCGTTGCAGGGATACTCTTCGACGAGCAAAGCGGGCTTTCATTAAACGAAAGTGCGCTGCCCTCCTAGGTTCTCCTACTGACAAATCTATCTGGCCTCTTGCCAAAAACATCTCTAACAACTTCTGTAAATCATCCTTCCCTCCTCTTATTCGCTATGATGATTCTGTTGTTAATACTCCAACTGAAAAGGCCAATCATCTCTTTGGCCTCCTATTTTCCTCTAACTCAACCCTGAACGATTGTGGCATTACTTTTCCTCCTCCTTCTCCTCTCAGGCGTCCTATGCCTTTACCTGTAATTTCATTTGATCGGGTACATGGGCTCCTGAAATCTATGAACGTTAGGTAGGCGGGCGGGTGGCCCGGATAGCATTCCTCTCCGAGTTTTGAGGAAGTGTGCTTCCGTACTGACCCCGCCCCTTGCTCAACTATATGCTCTATGCCTCAATACTAGCACTTTCCCCTCAGTGTTGGAAGCGCGCAAATGTCCAACCTATTTCGAAAAAAAGACAGCTGCTCTGATCCTTCTAACTATCGCCCTATAGCTCTGACTTGTATTCTTTCTAAGATCTTTGAAATCCTTCTGAACTCTCACTTCTTACATCATCTGGAATCTCATTCCCTTCTTTCCGATTGACAGTACGGCTTTCGGCACTCGAGATATACTGGCGATTTTAACAGATTTATGGTTATTTGTGGTTATTTAACAGATTTATGGTTTTCCGCCCTTAGGAACTACGGGAAGACTTGTGTGGTGGCGCTTGACATATCCAAAGCATTTGACCGGGTATGGCACGCGTCACTGCTCTCCAAGCTCCCCTCCTTTGGGTTTCCTTCTTCTCTTTGCTTACTTATGTCTAGCTTTCTTTCAAATCGCTCAATGTCGGCTGTTGTTGATGGGGCGACTTCTTCTTTTTCTGTCAATAGTGGTGTTCCTCAGGGTTCTGTTTTATCTATCTCTTACTTTATTCCAATTTTTCATCAATGATTCTTTCACCTGCACATCTAACTTTATCCACTCATATGCCGATGACTCGACCCTTCATTCTTCAACTCATTTCAATTCTGCTCCCTCTTTTACTTCAAGAATTTCCTTTCGTCTTAATCTTTCCGATTCTATTCTCGCTGATCTGGATAGAATTTCAGGGTTGGGTCGTCTCAAGCTTGTGAAATTTAATTCTTTAAAAACTCAACTCTACATATCTCCCTCTCTAAGACACCTAACTTTCCTATATCTTTCGACGGTTCTCTCGTCTCTCTTGTTGACAATATAAGCATCCGTGGCCTTAACATAAACAAAAAAATGTCTTGGAAACCTCAAATCACAACGGTTGCTAGGGCGGCCTCAAAGAAACTGGGAGTTCTGTTTAGACTGAGAAACTTTTTTTCCTCTTCTCAG
>JABUQX010004631.1:130000-135902 GCA_015478945.1 Trachelipus rathkii
ACAATTCGTTCCAAATAATATATATATTTATATATATATATATATATATATATATAATATATATATATATATATATATAACCAGTATAAATATAATAGATATTATATATATATATATATAATATTATATATATACTATATATATATATATATAATATAATATATATAGATAATTATATATATATATATATATATAATATATATATATATATATATATATAATTATTATATATAGATATATATATATCAGTTAAGTGCAAGTACAAGTACTTGTACTTGCACTTAAGTACATTTTCTGGAGTACTTGTTACTTATAATATTGTAACTTGCAGTGGTCCTAGAAAACCCAGTGTACTTGATTTGTACTATTGACACCTTTGTACTTGAAAAATGGCAAAGAACATGCAAGCAAATTGGCATTTTTAACTTGTCAAATTTTTTTTTTTTTTTTTTATTCATTTCGCTACGGTTATTGATATAGTATTATATTATATTATATATATATATATGATATATATATATATATCTTATAATAGGTGATGACGACTCTTAGCTCATGATCCTGCGATCGTAGCTACCGAGAAAGACCGGGTAGTGACTGCTCGACTATGTAAGAATTTTACCGTATAATATAATTAATATTATATATATATAAAAATATATACTATTATATATATATATATTAATACTATATAATATATATAATATATATATAATATATATATATATATATATATTAATATATATATATATATACTATTATAATATATATATATTATATGAATATATATATATATAATATATATATAGTATTATATATATATAATATATATATATATATATATAGTAATATACTATATATATATATATATATATATATATATATATATATAATATATATATATATAATTCTAAAAATTTCCATTTACGAATATAAAGTGTGTAACTTTTTACAAGGGTATTAGATGAAATTTACGGGTTGAAATGACCAAGACACGCGAGGCGAATATTGATTGATGGATTGGAAGTTGTGGAACAAAGCGTTTTATGTAGGATTATAGTTCCGAGGAAATTGAAGCAGAGATAATAATAGACCCTTATATGAAGGTAAGGGGATAATAACTGTAGGTGTTAGAGGGAAATATTTATTAATATTGTAGCGGAATATATATGCTGGTATTTGTGGTCGAAATTAGATGCTTTGAGTGGACTGGAAGGACTGATTGGTGAAAGAATAAGTGTGTTGTTAGAAGTGGTAGAGGCATGTGATGGCATCAAATCTTTACATTGAACAGATAATTGGAAAATAAGGAGAGAAGGAATCACACACTGTTATTTACCTTTGTGTTAATGTTATTAGTGAGACTTATTCTGAATAAGAGGTAATAAGATCTAAAGTAGAACGTGTTCGAGATGGACAATCTTAGGGGAGTGTAGGTGTGGAAGAATGGATAAAATGAGAAATGAACACCTCATTAGAGAGTTGTGTGGTGTGAGGAAAGGGTAAGTAAGAGAATAAATGAAAGTACGTTTAGATGGTTTGGTCATGTGGACAGATGGATTGAGCGGTGTTTAAACGCATAAATGTTATATGGTGAGGTGTTGCTGGGAATCGACCGGCTGGGGAGACCGAAAAAAATGTGGATTGAGTCATCAGTAAAGGAATGCCTGAGGGAGAATGTGAGTTTTGCGGGATTTCGAGCGAAGCAAAGATGGCCATTAGGAGGAGTGAAATGGCGCGAATTTTGTGAAGGGGTATGGTTGTTAAGCCTCACCTGGGCAAGAGATGAAACTCCACATAGTCGAATAAACAGAAAATTTTTGGCCAGAAGTTTGGGGGGGGAAGGGTCCCGTCGCGGTCCCGTTGAAGCTCTTGGGTGGATTTTCTGACGAGACGGACTTCTCACTGAAAGTTGTGTTAAAGTTAAGGTTAAGGTTAGTTGGAGCTTTCTTTCGACTTGCTTCATTATTCTTCTACCATTTTCGTGTTTTCCGATGCATGTTACGCACCTTACCCAAAGTTGGTGATTATCATATATATATTATATAGTATATATAATTATATATATATATATATTATATATATATATATATATATATATATATATATATATATAGTATATATATATTAGGCGGAGCGTAAAAAAATTCGATTTTGTTTTTACCCTGGAGCGGAAAAGTTGGGTATTAGTGGGTAGGTCATGTGTGCAAAGTTTCAAGAAAAACAAAAAATATCTTCCGTCTCCATTTCGTCCTTGATTTTTAGCAGATTTTTACCATATAGTTAATAATGTGTATTTCCATTATTTTGTATGCAGCTCTTCGCTTTTTTCTGAAAAAAAATTCAGAAAAAAACCAGAACTCCCTACGGGGGGGTGGCTACATTGCGAATTCCACCTGTGCACACCCATCCACCCAACCATATGGGCACTAACTCCCTTGCCCTTGGTTATCCCGGTTTTACTCGGTACTCGCGTTTGGTTTCAAATGAAGGCATAGCTTTTCTCGACTCTGTTCTGCTTCTAACTAAACCGTCACGCTTATTTTCTCCACACACAGCCATAGAAACTTCTGTTACTAGTTTCACGAAACGTTCAACACTTTGGGTGTGGCAGGGAAATTTTAGGCTTCCCAGGTGTTGAGCTACAGACTCTCCATCTCCACTGAAAATCAAATTTCTCAAATCATCTTCTGTTAAGTGAGATGTTATTGGAGGTTCCGTCAATTTATATCTCTCCCAATCAATAAGATCTATAAATGAAACAGTCTCGAGGTTGAGCGGGGGAATGTTGTAGTGTCTGATCCCTTTCTTTTTTCCATTCTTGTTTGTAAAATCCTACGTAGTCCAAGTTCTCGAATGGCCTGTCTGTCGTCTGTGATCATTGACAGGATTATTGCTTCCGGGTGGCCGAAATAGCCGTTTCTCTGGATAATGGGATCGACCACAGTCTTTAATTCTTTTTTAAGATAGCGCGAGATGTTTATTGCCTTCCACAAATTTCGTGGACCATCCGTGCAATATTGATTTAATTTTATTGTAAACCACATTGGTGAGTACACTCTTATGACGAACTCTGCCAGAGTTTGAAGTTGGTTTGAAGGATCTGAAGCTAATGTATAAATGCATAATGCGATTTGCTGTTGTTAGCCAACGTACATGAGTCATTTTCCCAGGTTGCCTTTGTGACAAACCTGATGAGCAGTTTCCATTTGTGACAGCTTGACAAATATCCCAAAGGTATCGCTGGTCTGTGCTAAGTTCGTTTCTGTCGATTTTCGGAAATTCGCTAGAAATGGCTACAAATCTAACAACTGGGAGGTTCTCACAATTTGCCAATAATCTCCCAATTGGGCCAGAAAATGCATTAGGCCCACTCGTTCCACCATCCAAATGCTGCACCAAATGTCGGAGTGGCAACTCATTTGCGTGTAACTGGCAGATAAACCAGTGTAAGGGTTTGCCAATGGCTTTCTCAAAACGGGCAATTATGCCATTTTTATAGCCAGTATTAATGACTGTTCCATCGCACCCTATTGCTACTAGTTGATGATTGTCAATATTCTTATTCTTCATGAATTGTAACATCATTTGAGAGATGCTCAAAGCCGATGAAGAGGTTGGTGCTATGTGTCCAAGGTACTTGCTTCCTGGTTCCTTAATCATTGTAACGTGTTCTTCCAGGACCGTTTTCTGGTACATCTTTCCCCCTACACTCTCTTGCATTAGAGTTTGGTCCTTCCTTCCGTCAAAATAAAGTCCCTTCAGTGGTTCCAGCTGCCTTTCGTTTCTTTGCTGATACTCTGTACGAATTTTTTTCCTCTCTCTTCTTATTTTATGTCTATCAACCACATTTGATGTTTCTGATTCGTTAATCATCCCCAAATCTTCCAAAACAGCGCTTGCAATGAAGGCTCCAGCCCGATCTGAAACTCCGGTCCTGTCGCAAGCTGTAGCTAATGCTGGGTATCGTCTTGATCGTGACGTCTTTTTCCCTTCAGATTGTGTCAATGTGGACGTGGAAGGCTTCAAGTATTCTGTTTCACTATCGGAATGATGTGGATGTGGATCCACGTCAGAATCTGGTTCAGGAAATGTGAGCCTAGATGGAGTAGCAGATGGAGAAACGTTTATTTTACGTCTCAATGCTTCTGTCTCTTTCTGCTTCCTTTCGGCTCGTTTCCTCAGCTTTTCAGTTGTTTTTAAATCAACTGTGCCTATGGACATTTGCCTAAGTGTTCGTTGGTCTATAAGAAAAGATCTTTCCATTTCAGGGATCCTTTTATGCTTTGGGCAAGAACATTTTTCAAAAGAAACACACTTACATGAAGAAATGTCGAACAATTTCTGCGAGTCTATCTGGAAGGTTTTAAGCTTCGTTTCTAAAGTTTGCTGTTGACAATGTTTTCATGCCAAAATCTGTAATACTGTTAATATTAATTCCAATCATTGAGTAGTTCACGTGTCCATTGCGCTCTACATGCTGTGGCGCGTTTTGAATAATCTGTACTAAGCAACCGAACAGAAACAAAAAAAAAAGAGAGGCTAACAGCCAAAAATATCTTACGATAACATCAAGCAAACATTTAAATCAATCGTCTGAGGCCTTTACACGCATATGCATATGATTATTTACACTTATAGTATTTACATGTTGACTAGTTATTTTATGACTTTCTACCTCATTTATAAATATTTCCTATTTCACCCAACCCAAATAATAGTTTCATCCACAGTCTTTTACTACCATTTTGAGTGATTGCAAAGTGAAATGATAGGCAAAACTTAACTTCTCGTTGTGATGCGAGTGTTACTAATAAACTATTATGGAGACTAATAATAACGCTGCTTTATTCTGCTATTATTACTTTATCAATAAATAATATAATTTACCTAAAACAATATGTACTGAATTAATTACGTAATTAATTAACCTAAATTCTTATAAATTTATACTTTATAGCATAGTGAGGCGTATTTAATATAAAATATATAATATATCAACAATTCCTAAGTTATAAAATCTAAAATACATATAGGAACGTTCGTATCCAAATAATGAATTTAAATGAATTACATCAAATTAATTAATATATTCCTTAATCAGAACACACAATATCAATTATATCAGATATAAATAAAACTTCATATCAATGAATGGGAAATTCACTTGTTAAACGAAGAATGATAACCATTGATTTGTTAGATTGTAGTTAAGCTGAGCGCATTGTAAGCCCTGCATAGTGAGTTGAGGTGCTCAACCTATACGCCTTACTCTGTAGTGTATGATTTCCAGTAGTAGTGATCTACTTCTGCATTTTACGTATAAAATAATAAAAATGACGAATACTGAACTCAAAAACTAAGTCGAATACACATTATATATATAAACGCGATTATGGTTATATTATTTAATTATAATGTCTTAAAACATCAAACGAGGAACGAAAGTTAATGGAGATGGAAGATATTTTATGTTTTTCTTGAACCATTGCACACCATGACCTACCACTAGTCAACTTTTTCCGCACTAGGCAACAAAAACTGAAATCGAATTTTTATTATTATGAAAACGAGCAGTGCGCGCGCTGACTAACTTATAGTATATTATATATAAACTACAGAGTGGATTTTATATTATGCATTATAATAGAAGTCATAAAATATATGACAGAATTTCATTTTTTTATGTTTAAGTGTCCTAGGTTAATAAATTTAAGAGAGCTTATTGCTATAATATATAAATTATCATCGTTTGTTTACTAAACGAAATATATATCATAATAAATAATATTTACATCCTGATATATAATAGTAATAGTAGTAGCCAAGATATAGACATAACATATACTTTATCTATATTATATACCACTTGTAATTAGTAGTAATATCATTAGTATACGTA
>JABUQX010004632.1:0-5000 GCA_015478945.1 Trachelipus rathkii
ATATGTTTATACAGATATTATAGATCATCAGTACGTGGGGAATACTAAAGCCTCTTTGTTAAGAGTAGTTCTAATTTTCCTAAAAAGGTAAAAGAGTTATAAAGTTTTCACAACACAATGTTTCTCTTTAACGCCCTTGAGTAAGACCCCCAACGAGTTCCGTCGTAAAAAAAAAAAATTTAATATAAGAGAAAATGTAGAAAGGTTAAGGCCAATACCCAATTTAACGATGGAACAAGCAAAATGTGTAAAAGTACAATATAGAAGGGGAAAAAGCCTCCGATAAAATAATAATAAGGAAAGAGAACGAGTCCCCTTTCCAGGGGGGGTCAAGAATGGCAAGAGGGGGGGTTCAACAAATGGTTTAGGTTGGATTTTTGCTTCGTTTGTTCAGACGGGAGCCCATCCTTTGTTTAAAATCAGGAAGGTAAAAATATCCTCTTGCTAAAAAAGCAGCCTAGGAAACAAGGTATAAAGAAACTTTTCAGGAAATTAATTATGGAGGTTGTTTTGATCCTCCGAAACAGCTTTGTTTTAAAAAACGACGAACCTAGCGATTGCCTCCTGAAATGAAATGGGGGTTAGATGTATTGTTTTAAAAACGAAAAATACGACGTAAGATGAAACAGGGTTCAAGGTGTAAGGTTCGCCCGCCGGTATAAAACCTATTAAGGAAAGGAAATAAGGAAAGGTCCCTTAAGAAAAGTTTTGTTATTTGATGTGTTACCCTTTAATTAACGATACATGAAAACGGACCCTATTATTGAACATAAACAAGTTGACCAACCGTTAACTTAACTATTTTTGGGGTAAATATAAGAAATGTTTAAACAAATCCGCAATCATTTATACCGTTTCGGTGCCAATGTCCAAGCAAGATGCATTTTCCCCCTTTCCATCCCCTCCAGTTCCCCCCCAGAACTGTTTTTGTAAAACAGAGTGAATTGGGAAAATCTTCCTTTCCTTCTGTGAACCCCCCCTAAACACAGATAGTGTGAGTGGAAAAATCCCAACTTTATTAAAGTAATTAATCCGTTCACTTCAATCACCAAAATAACAAGAATTGTAAACCTCCTTTGATTCAAATAAATCCTGGTACTTTTCCTTGATCATATCTTGACCCCTCCGAACGGTGTTTTTATATCTTAAAGACCTTTAAGTTAGTAAACGAAGATGGTTCCAGATTTCTCCACAGGGACCCGAAAATCCAACAATGTATCCCCAACCGAACCAAATTTTCCTGTTATACGTGGGTTTTTATCAAACCTTGAAAAGGTATTTTTAAAATGAAAAACATCTTCTTAGGAAGCAAATCAAAAGCCTTTTTGCAGTTACTTATCGAAGTTTATTTTGTTAACTTTATTAAATAATTCTTCTCCAAGAATGCCCGAAAGGAAGTCCCCTCAATCTACAATTCATGTGGGATAATTACAATTTTAAAAGATGTGGAGAAACCACAGAACCCCATGCTGTAAATCTAAAAATAACACCTATGAATATTATGGACCCGGGTAATGGTGGGAATATTTCCTCTCAGGAAGACTTAATTCTTACCATCTGTGGGATACGCGTTATCAACAGGTTTTTTAACTAGAAATCTTTAACACCTGAATTTTGGCCCTTTAATGTTAAAAGCGCTCTTTTAGCAACAACTACGGCACCAAAAGGCCATCCTTTAATTACTGGAATTTGCCATATCTTTATTGGGTACGTAAAAGTGGAAATTAATCTTCCCATTAACATATGGAAATACGAAGAAATCTTCTTTTGACCGTACAGCGAAAATATCCCATCAATAGAGAATTGAGAACTAAAATTTTTAACTTTTACCCAAGGGGTTTTTCGGAGCATTTAATATACCTTAACATAGTCCACTGGGAAGCTTACCTCCAGAAGGTAAATAAATAGGAAAATTGTAAGACACACGACGCAATATTTCTTGGAAACTATGGAAGTCCCCCTCCCTTAAATTTAACCCATTCCGGACCTTAGAGGGGTCCAGTTTAACATGTGAATGGGTCAACCTTTTAGCGGGTCGTGAATTATGACAGAATGATAATTATGAAGACTCACATCCCAATGCTCACGGCCGTTTTAACGATTTTGTTTTGCCAATACGGTTATCGTGCAGCCGGATTAATCGGTAACGGGTTGTGACCTTCAAAGAATTAATGCTGTAAACAGTAAATTTATATGCATATGATACTCACTGCTGATCTTTCAGCCTGTAATGCTTATCATCTCAATATCCTAAGAAAAGGAACTTTAGGATTTGAGTCCTTTCAAATTTGGGACAAAGTTTGGACATCCTCAAAATCTCAGTTCTGGTGTATCTGGCAGCATCTCAAAATCCGAGATTGACAGAAACGAAATTAATAAATCTTGAAATTTATTAATGATGAATAGAAGAAGAAAATATTAATGCCTTCGGAAACCGACAGAAGATTTTAGGCGTATCGCAATGTAAATGAAACTCTGTTTTCTACTGAAATTGGATACTGACTCTGGTCTTCTCTTCCAAACACTTTCCTCTCCCGGGAATGTTCCAAGCAATGGACATTGGATTTTAGCTGTGTTAATAGGAATAAAACATAATGTTTTGTTTTATTTCCTTGTGGACCTTCTTTTGCATTTAGATTTTATGTTAAAGTATCATTTATGTGTATCTTTTAAAATTAATAATGTTTCAAAATTGTTAAGAAACCTTAGTTTTCCTGTACAAACCTTATTCCAGGTTCTATTTTATCGTGTTATAAACCTGGTATTTTAATTTGTCATTTATATTTTTTTTTTAAATAATTTTTCTTTTTTTAATAAATTGTTAAATATATTTTGTGCAAAATTTAATATGTTAACGAATTATGTAGTTTGCTCATTATTGTTAAAATAAAGGCTTTAAAAATAAAAAACTATGTTTTCTTCCCGCTTTTTTTTTCAAAAAGAACCTTTATTTTAATATCGAAAGAAAAAATATGACCTTGAATCAATTAGATTGAATTTTTTTTACGTTTTATGAACTTGAAAGTATTAAACAATAAATAAAAAAAAATTTAAGTTTTGGAAACAGGAACACGTTTGCAATTCTCGTACCGGATCGTTACAATGCCGGTACGCGAGGGGGTGCGGCGCAACGTCACCCCGCCCGTGGCGGATCCGCACCCGGCGGGCGCCCTGCCCGGGCGCGGCGCAGTCGGAATGCGCGCCGGCGGGCGCGGTGCCGCGCCCGTTTTCCGGCGGAGGATTTGCATCTGGCTTGGCGGCGCTGCGGCGCGCCCCGCATGCGACCAGGAAGCCTGATGACGCTAACCTTCTTTGCTCATGAGAAGAGTCTCAAACACCCTTAGTTCGAGATCTACATCCTTAAATAAGCCCCATCATTTAATTTTCATATACAAATATTTAAATTTACTTCGCCCACCGCACCGGAGCGCAAGCCAAACCGGTGCAGCTGTCACAACCTACTCGCTCTGAGTCAGATTTCCTCTTCCCATTCTTTTCCTTTCCTTAATTCCTCTCAAAATCCTTCTTCATTCCCTCCTTTTGTTTTTTGGCACTCTGTGCTGGTTTTTTTTCAGTCAAAGGACCCCTAATGGGGGGTCCTAACACCCTATACGGACCTTAATTAACCAAATCAATTCCGAGTTCTACGACCCTCGAATAACCCATATAAGGAAAACCCACCCACATTGTTTTTTTTGTTATACGAATGGTTTATTAACTAGGCCACGCAATGGCCTCCAGCACCGGTTGGCCCCGGAGCCAACTTCTCAGGAATTCCCCCTACCAGTCTTTCTAGAATTCAAACTTAATGAATCCTCTCACCAAATTTACCAATTTACGAACCACCTTTCGGAATTTTTTAAGGGGTTTTTGGGGGTCCCCCCCTTCCGGGAACGGCACGGGGACGTTAACCCCTCGTCTTACGACGAAGGTTTTTACCTCCCCATCTAACATCCTCCAAATTTTTTTTAACCATGAAAATTACGGATACTCTACCAATGTAGAAAAATATATAACGAACTCAGAAACCGGAATGCGAAGAGCCAAACCACGGGGCGGGAAGGCAAAGTCCCGGAAGTGGGCGTATAAAACGATCCCTTTACAGGGATCGTTTTTCGACTCAGATTTGATTTCCTTCGGAAAATCGAATCTTTCGACGTAAAATAATAATTAATAAATAATAATAATAATAATAATAATTAATAATAATAATATATAATATAATATATAATAATAATTAATTAATATAATAATAATAATAATAATAAATCAAATAATTACATGGTTGTATTTGGTATGTGTAAATGCGCCGCACGCTCGGTCTATGTCTTTGGTCCGGTCAAAACAGAAACCTTCGGTCTGTTTTGACCTCCAGGCTGGTCGGTAACTCCGAACGCTTTGTTTTAGGCCCTAATTCTGATTTCGCTCAGATTCTCAAAACGCACAGGGCGTAAGCGCTATAATCGAGCCACCCCTCGGGGGTGACACCCTCTATATCACATCCTACAGACTTGAAAAATTTACACGGATTCGTCCTTATCCCATACATAGATTTAATATTCCAAGGGTTTAAAGCAAATATCTCTCATACTTTTTGAGGAAAAGCTGTGGTCGGTCCGGACGTTCTGTAACTACTGTCGTGACTGACGATAGTCTACATGCTGTTCTTCCATTTGGAAAACTGCAACGCCTGCAAATCCCCCCAATGATGAAGCAAATGGAAAGTACTATTGGCCCTTTGCCCACAAAACCACTTAAGGCCAGCACAGAATCAGTAGCCCCCCCCCCTTTCCCCTTGGTTTTAAGCCCCACCAGAAAAGCTCTTCACAAGAACGCAATAGAAATTCTGTTCCTATCGTCAATATCAAAACCAAACCCCACATCCCCCAGGGTCCGCCTGAACTGGAAAATACTGTAGTCCGTTCATTTGGCAAGTATCAAATCCAAATGGATGGATGGATTGAAGAGCCCTCATACCCTGTAGATCAGCGGTTCCCAAC
>JABUQX010004632.1:12500-40785 GCA_015478945.1 Trachelipus rathkii
TTATTATTATTATTATTATTATTATTATTATTATTATTATTATTATTATTATTATTATTATTTTATTATATATTCTTTTATTTATTATTAATTATTATATATTAATTATATATATATATATAGTATATATATTTTATATATATTATATATATATATATATATATATATATATATATATATATATATATTATATTATATATATATATATATATTATATTATATATATATTATAAATATATAATATATATATATAAAATATATATATATATATAATATTATAATATATATATATATATATATATATATATATATATATATATATATATATATATATATATATATATATATATATATATATATATATATTATATATATATATATATATATATATATATATATATATATATATATATATATATATAAGGGTTACGAGACTGAGCATCCCAAGAAGGGGACCCCCTCCCCCCCCCCCCCAACATTGATATTGACGTAGAAAGGTGAAACTTGGTATAACAGCCTTTTATGTTGTATCTTAGGTGTAACCGAGATAAAATGACAGAGGAGACCCCATTGGGGGATACTAGCCCCCCAAATCTAAAATATTGACATAGAACAACAAAACTTGGTATAAACAGCCTTCTATGTGTATCTTAGGTGTAACTCGAGATAAAAAATTACCATAACACCCACGGGGGATACCTAGCCCAAATCGAAATTTGACATAGAACAACGAAACTTGGTATACAGCCTTCTCACGATGTATCTTAGATGTAACCGAGGTAAAATGACCACGAACACCCCATGGGGGATGCTAGCCCCTCAAACCTAGAATATTGACATTGAAAGCTGAAACTCGGTATACAGCCTTCTTATGTTATATCTTAGGTGTAACCGAGATAAAATGACAGAGGAGACCCCATGGGGGGATACTAGCCCCCAAATCTGAAATATTGACATAGAACAACGAAACTTGGTGTACAGCCTTCTTATGTTGTATCTTAGGTGTAACCGAGATAAAATGACCATGAACACCCAATGAAGGGATACTAGCCCCCCAAATCTGAAATATTGACATTGAACACCGAAACTTGGTATACAGCCTTCTTATGTTGTATCTTAGGTGTAACCGAGATAAAATGACCATGAACACCTATGATGGGATACTAGCCCCCCCTAATCTGAAATATTGACGTAGAAAGACGAAACTCGGTATATACTTTTCATATAAGGTCATATATCATATATGGGGTTAAATAGCAGTACACACCCTAAAGGGGGTATCCAGCCCCC
Organism: Trachelipus rathkii; assembly: GCA_015478945.1. Lineage (NCBI taxonomy): Eukaryota > Metazoa > Arthropoda > Malacostraca > Isopoda > Trachelipodidae > Trachelipus > Trachelipus rathkii. Next base: position 13,791 of record JABUQX010004632.1, read on the forward strand.
CAAACCTGAAATATTGACATACAACGATGAAACTTGGTATACAACCTTCATATAAGATACCCACATCATATATGGGGTTAAATAGCCGTACACAACCCAAAGGGGGGTCTCCAGCCCCCAAACCTGAAATATTGACATAGAACGACGAAACTCGGTATATACCCATCATATAAGATACTCACATCATATAAGGGTTAAATAATCGTACACACCCCAAAGGGGATTCTCCGGCCTCCCAAACCTGAAATATTGACAAAGAACGACGAAACTTGGTATACATCTTTCTTATGATGTATCATCGATACAGAAAAGAAAAAAAAATTAAGCAATTATAAAAAAATAATTAGAAAAATTTTTTAAAAAAATTATATAAAATTTTTTTAAAAAATTAAAAATTTAAAAAAAAAAAAAAAAAAAACTTTAAAAAAAAAAAAAAAAAATAAAAAAAAAAAAAAAAAAATTAAAAATTTAAAAAAATATATAAAAAATTAAACATTTTTTTATTCTTTTTAAGTTTATAACTTAAAAAGTTACGTTTTTATATAAATCAGACCAACCTCCAGAGCCTCTAGATCCTCTAGAGCATCCAGAGCCTCCAGAGCCTCTAGAGCCTCTCCAGCCTCACCACCCACCCTCCCCAGCATCGCCACCTACCCCCTCTATGATCTATTGATTTATCGATCTATTGATTCTAGTCATATTTTGTATAAAATAATACAAAACTTTCATTTATTTTTGTTTTATATGCTTTAAACAGTTTGTTTTTAATAAAATTTTACGCTTTTCATATTTATATCTTAAAAAAATTTGTTTTTACATACCCTAAACCTGTAAATCTGTAAATCAAACCATCCACCCCTCACCCATCCCTACCCAACCCCCGATATTTTTACATTAACATAGTAATATTTAACAAAGTTTTATCATAACCTTGTCTAATTATCATACTGATCAATGAATATATGCTAACGTAACAAAGTTTTCACATCAATATCGCTAACATGTCATAATCAGAACCAAGAATATAATGTAAAACGACAAAATCAAACACGCCCTACTCACACTTTTTCTAACATATTATGGCTATTTTTACATTAACATAGTAATATTTAACAAAATTTAATCCTAACCTTGTCTAAATATCATATGAATCAATGAATATATGCTAACGTAACAAAGTTTTCACATCGATAAATCAAACATAGCATCAACTGAACTATAAATATAATGTACAACGACAAAACCTAACACATCTTAAATATGAATAAACTGATAACATTAACAAAGTTTCATACATAACAACAGTGAAGTAACTAACATTGCATACAGAACGCCCCCTATTCACACTTTTTTTCAAACATATCTCTAACATATCACTGATAGTTTTACATTAACATAGTAACATTTAACAATAATTTATCATAACCTAACCTAATTATTATACTGACCAACGAATACATGAAGCCGTAACAAAATTTTCACATCAATAAAGCTAACATATCGTAGCCTGAACTAAGAATATAATGCACAATGACAAAACCTAACATACCTTATGATCGAATAAACTGTTAACAATAACAAAGTTCCATACTTAACAACAATAAAGTAACTAACGTTGCATACAGAATGTAACCTACTCACACTTTTTCTAACATATCATGGATATTTTTACATTAACATAATGATATTTAACAAAAATTTATCATAACCTTGTCTAATTATCATACTAATCAAAGAATATATGCTAACGTAACCAAGTTTTCACATTAATAAAGCAAACATAGCATCATCTGACAATGCATACAGAACGAACAGGTACGAAGCTGATGCGTTAAATATTCATTTAACAAAACTGCATCGCTGTATTGTGTATAAACTGTATTGTTTAGTTATTTATTTTTTTTAATTTTATTTCTTTAAAACTTTTTGTTTTTAAAAAACTTTTATTTATTTTTAATTTCATTTCTTTAAAACTTTTTGTTTTTAAAAAACTTTTATTTATTTTTAATTTCATTTCTTTAAAACTTTTTATTTTTGAAAAACTTTTATTTATTTTTAATTTTATTTCTTTAAAACTTTTTGTTTTTCACACTTTTTCAAACATATCTCCAACATATCACGGTTATTTTTACATTAAAAACGTAACATTTAACAAAGATTTATCGTTACCTGACCTAAACATTATACTAACCAACGAATATAAGCTAACGTTACAAAGTCTTCACATCAATAAAGATAACATATCATAACCTGAACTCAGAATATAATGTACAACGACAAAACCTAACATATCTTAACCACGAATAAACAACTAACATTAACAAAGTTCCATACTTAACAATAGTAAAGTAACTAGCATTGCAACAAAACGTACCTTATTCATACTTTTTCAAACATATATCTAACATATCACGGTTATTTTTACATTAACATCGTAACATTTAACAAAAATTTATTATTACCCAACCTAAGAATCTTACTTCAGCGAATAACTGTGCATAGCTCATTTATAACAACAAGCTAACACATCATAACCAGAATTAGGAATATACTGTACAACGACAGAACCTAACATACCTTAAACACGAATAAACAGCTAACATTAACAAAGTACCATACTTAACAACAGGAAAGTAACTAACATTGCATACAGACCGTACCCTATTCATACTATTTCCAAACATATCTCTAACATATCGCTGTTATTTTACATTAACATAGTAACATTTAACAAAAATTTATCATAACCTAACCTAATTACCATACTGACCATTGAATATACGCTAACGTAACAAAGTTTTCATTTCAATAAAGCTAACATATAACCTGAACTAAGAATATAATGTACACCCTCCAAACCTAACACACCTTAAACATACGAATAAACAATTAACATTGTAAAGATTCTGCCAGCAACGAAAGTAAAATAACTAACATGCCTTACAGAACCGTATCTATTCACTTTTTTCAAACATATCTATAACATATCACTGTTATTTTTACATTAACATAGTAACATTTAACAATAATTTACCTTAACCTAACCTAATTATCATACTGGCCAACGAATATATGCTGACGTAACAAAGTTTTCACATCAATATAGCTAACATATCATATCCCTAACTAAGAATATAATGCCCAATGACAAAACCTAACATACCTTACGCTCGAATAAACTGCTAACAATAACAAAGTTCCATACTTAACAACAGTAAAGTAGCTAACAATGCATACAGAACGAACAGGTACGAAGCTGATGCGGTTCTTGTGTTACTAGAGTTATTAGATACAAGTCGAGAAATTGTTCAAACTCCTCCCACTTCTTGAAACATTACGCAATACCTATGATTCTTGTTTGATTCGTTTTCGAAACATTAAGCTATACATCTGATTCTTGTTTGTCACAGGGTCAACATAAATTAATTAAAAACATTTTATGTTTTCGCTACTGTTTTTATGTTTTATAACATTAGCATAGTAATTTTTTAAGAAAACGTAACAAAAATTTATTATGACATAACCTATCTATCATACTAATCATTGAATAAATGCTAATCTATACAGAGTTTTCAAACTATCTTTTACAATGATCAACGAATATACGCTAACGGAACAAAGCTTTCTCCTTAATAAAGCTAACATAGCATCATCTGAACTGGGGATAAAATGTACAATGACAAACCTAACACAATTTAAATACGAATAAACTGTTAATATCAACAAAGTTCCACACCTACCAACAGTGAAGTAACTAACATATCATACAAAAACGTAACCTATGCATACTTTGTCAAGCCTATCTCTAACATAGCAATGTTAATTTTAGATTAACATGGTAATATTTAACAAAAACTTATCATGACATTGTCTAATTATAATACAGATCAAAGAATATAAGCTAACGTAACAAAGTTTTCATATTAATAAAGCTTACATAGCATCATCTGAACTAAGAATATAATCCACAACGACAAACTTAACATAGCGGTTGTTGGGCCTCAGCCCTTTGGGCTGAGGCCTTACCCCTCCTTTGGAGGGGTAATGCCCGCTTATACCCCTTCGGGGTGATCCCCCCTTGCAGAATTTACACCCTTTCAACGGGCGCATCCATTTGGGTATTCTCACGGAAGGTGATGTGCTGCTTTAGATACTCTTGGTTAATGAAAGCTGTTTATTCGTAAGTTAGGCACGTTATGTTAAATATTACTATGATTGTGTGAAATTAACACTGATTTGTTAGAGAAATGGTGAGTCTTGTAAGATATTACTGTGTTAACTGACGATGATGTGTTAGAAAACTTGAGCCTAGGTTAAGTTTTTGTTGAGTAATGTTAGGTTTGCCCGAGAATTTTGCTAATGTCTACGTTTATTCATTGCTCAAATGATGTTATACTCGTGACGCATGACACTTTGATGAAGATAGTGTCAATTCATAGTTCAAGATGCTGGTATCTTTGATAGATTGGTCACTTTTTTAAGGGATTTTGTTAGATAATACGTCTTTACCTGTTGCTGATATGCGGAAAAAGTGGGAACATATCGAGTATTGTATGACCTGTTAGCTACTTTACCTTTGATAAGTAGGGAATTTTCAGGATGTTAGCGGATTATTCATACGCAAGGCATGTTAGGTTTGCATTTGTACATTATATTCTTAGTTCAGGTTACAATATGTTAACTTTATTGATGATAAACCTTTGTTGCGTAAGCATATATTGGATATATTGAGTTTTGTATTTGTTAGCTACTTCCCCCCTTTGATAAGTGGGGAATTTTGTGAATGTTAGCTGATTATTCATACGTGGGGTATGTTAGTTTTGTCGTTGTACATTATATTCTTAGTTCGGGTTATATATTTTAGCTTTATTGATGTGAAAAACTTTGTTACCTTAACATATATATTCGTATAATCTGTATGATAAATAAGAGCTGGTTATGATAAATGTTTGTTAAACTCATTTACTACTATTGAGGTAAAAGCCACCAATGATATGTTACAGGTGACTTGAAGAGTGACAGGTTACGTTCTGTATGCAACGTTAGTTACTTTACAGCTGTTAAGTACGGAATTTTGTTAATGTTGACTGTTTATTCGAGCTTGAGGTATGTTAGGTTTGTCATTGTTCGTTATATTCTTAGTTCAGTTAATGATATGTTAGCTTTATTGTTGCTAAAACTTTGTTACGTTAGCGTATATTTGTGATCAGTATATAAAGAACTTATTTTTATGTTATGTTTATCCAAAATGGTACTCAAAATATGACTTGAATCGATAGATCATTAGATCATGAAAGGGTAGCTGGCGAAGGGAGTAGAGGGTCGGATGGTTTGATTTACTGATTTATTGATTTACAGCAATAAAATCAGTGAACTATTACACTTTACTATGGTATTTTATTCAAAGAACTTGTTTTTTATGTTATGTTTGGGTAAAACTTTGTTATTTTTATGTTATGTTTGGATAAAACTTTGTTATTTTTCATGTTATGTTTGGATAAAACGTTGTTGTGTTTGCAATTATTCGTCGCAAATATTATATTTAGGTACGGTTATGATGAAATTTTGTTAAAGTTTACTATGTTTAATGTGAAAAACTGTTACGTTAGCTTTATATTCGCTGTCAGTGTGATAATTAGACAGGGTTACGTTAAATTTTTGTTATGTTTGGGTAAAACTGTTATTTTTATGTTATGTTTGGATAAAACTTTGTTATTTTTCATGTTATGTTTGGATAAAACGTTGTTGTGTTTGCAATTATTCGTCGGAAATATGATATTTAGGTACGGTTATGATGAAATTTTGTTAAATTTTACTATGTTTAATGTAAAAAACTGTTACGTTAGCTTTATATTCGCTGTCAGTGTGATAATTAGAAAGGGTTACGTTAAATATTAACATGTTAATGTAAAATTAACATTGAGGTGTTAGAGATATGATTGAAAAATGCGTGAATAGGTTACGGCTTGTACGCTGTGTTAGGTTCTTTACTGTTGATAGGTATGGAACTTTGTTAATGTTAGTAGTTTATTCGCGCGTGAGACGTGCTAGGTTTGTCGTTGTACATTATATTCTTAGTTCTGATAATGCTATGTTAACTTTATTAATGTGAAAACAATGTTACGTTAGCATATATTTGGAGGTAGGTATTTAAAGAACTTATTTTTATGTTATGTTTATCCGAAATGATACTCGAAAATTTGAACTGAATCAAGAGATCACAAGATCATGGAAGGGTGGGTGGGAGGGGAGGGGAGGGGTCGTTTGATTTGTTTTAGTGATTTAGCGGATTAGGATCGGTAAACTATTACACTTTTCTACGATATTTTATTCAGAGAACTTATTTTTATGTTATGTCAGGATAAAACTTTGTTATGTTTGCGATTATTTGTTGGGAATTATGATAGTCATGTAAGGTCATGATAAATTTTTGTTAAATATTAATATGTTAAGGTAAAAATATTTTTTTTTGTTACGTTAGCGTATATTCGCTGTTCTATATGATAATTAGATAAGGATGGGATAAATTTTTGTTAAATATTACTGTGTCAATGTAAAAATTAACGTTAATGTGTTAGAGATATGTTTAAAAAAGTATGAATAGGTTACGTTTTGCATGCAATGTTAGTTACTTTACTGATGTTAAATTCGGAACTTTTGTTAATGTTAACAGTTTATTCATGCGTAAGTTGTGTTAGGTTTGTCATTGTACACTATTTTCTTAACTTGGGTTATGCTATGTTAGCCTTATCGATGTGAAAACTTTATTTCGTTAGCGTATATTCGTTGATTAGTATGGTAATTAGCTAATGTTATGATAACTTTTTGTTAAATATTATCATGTTAATGTAAAATTAACATTGTTATGTTAGAGCTTTGCTTGAGAAAGTATGAATAGGTTACGAATTTGTTTGTTATGTTAGTTACTTTACTGTTGTTAAGTGTGAAACTTTGTTAACAAAACAAGAATCAATGGTATTGCGTAACGTTTCGAAAACGAACCTGACAGGAATCATAGGTATTGCATAATATTTCGAAAAAATGAGTGGAGTTTGATGAAATTCTCGAACTGATTGGTTGAAAGAAAGAATCTCATTACCTTTGATGACTGTTCACGCATACGATTTCCATCAGTAAGACATTTTTCGCTGTGCTGGTATGATGACATCTCCTCGCATCTCTACGCTTTTTGTTGATATCTTTACGAGGTCTTTCGTTATACCCGATGATGTGTCATTTATATTTATTCGTAAACCGAATGGAGACCGATCCATTGGTTGTATTCCAGTCATAGGTTCAAATAATAGACCCTTATTCATATCTGTTGAAGAATTCATCGATGTAATGTAAAATTAACATTGTTATCTTAGAGATATGCTTGAGAAGGTGTGAATAGGTTACGTTTTTTGTATGTTATGTTAGTTACTTTAATGTTGTTAGGTGTGAAACTTTGTTAACGTTAACAGTTTATTCATGTTTAAGGTGTGTTAGGTTTGTCGTTGTGGATTATATTCTTAGTTCAGATGATGCTATGTAAGCTTTATTAATGTGAAAACTTTGTTACGTTAGCTTTTATTCTTTGATCTGTATGATAATTAGACAATGTCATGATAAGTTTTTGTTAAATATTACCATGTTAACCTAAAATTAGCATTGCTATGTTAGAGATAGGCTTGACAAAGTATGCATAGGTTACGTTTTTGCATGATATGTTAGTTACTTCACTGTTGGTAGGTGTGGAACTTTGTTGATGTTATCAGTTTATTCGTATTTAAGGTGTGTTAGGTTTGTCATTGTACATTATATCCCCAGTTCATATGATGCTATGTTAGCTTTATTAAGGAGAAAGCTTTGTCCGTTAGCGTATACTCGTTGATCATTGTATAAGATAGTTTGACAACTCTGTATAGATTAGCATTTATTCATTGATTAGTATGATAGATAGGTTATGTCATGATAAATTTTTGTTAGGTTTTCTTAAAAAATTACTATGCTAATGTTATAGAACATAAAGACAGTAGCGAAGACATAAAATTATATCATCATTTTGTTAGTCGTTAGCTTGTTATGTTGACCCTGTGACAAACAAGAATCAGATGTATAGCTTAATGTTTCGAAAACGAATCAAACAAGAATCATAGGTATTGCGTAATGTTTCGAAAAGTGGGAGGAGTTTGAACAATTTCTCGACTTGTATCTGATAACTCAAAGTAACACAAGAACCGCATCAGCTTCGTACCTGTTCGTTCTGTATGCATTGTTAGTTACTTAACTGTTGTTAAGTATGGAACTTTGTTATTGTTAGCAGTTTATTCGAGCGTAAGGTATGTTAGGTTTTGTCATTGGGCATTATATTCTTAGTTCAGGATATGATATGTTAGCTTTATTGATGTAAACATTTTGTTACGTCAGCATATATTCGTTGGCCAGTATGATAATTAGGTCAAGTTATTGTAAATTATTGTTAATTGTTACTATGTTAATGTAAAAATAACAGTGATATGCTGGAGATATGTTTGAAAAAAGTATGAATAGGATACGTTCTGTATGCAATGTTAGTTACTTTACTGTTGCTAAGTATGAAACTTTGTTAATGTTAATTGTTTATTCGTGTTTAATGTGTGTTAGGTTTAGAGGGTGTACATTATATTCTTATTTCATGTTACATGTTAGCTTTATTGAAATGAAAACTTTGTTACGTTAGCGTATATTCAATGGTTATTATGGTAATTAGGTTAGGTTATGATAAATTTTTGTTAAATGTTACTATGTTAATGTAAAATAACAGCGATTTGTTAGAGATTTGTTTGGAAAAAGTATGAATAGGGTACGGTCTGTATGCAATGTTAGTTACTTTCATGTTGTTAAGTATGGTATTTTGTTAATGTTAGCTGTTTATTCGTGTTTAAGGTATGTTAATAATATATGTTAGCTTTATTGTTATGAAAACTTTGTTACGTTAGCATATATTCGTTGGTAAATAGGATGCTTAGGTGAGGTAATGATAAATTTTTGTTAAATGTTACGATGTAATTGTAAAAACAACCGTGATATGTTAGAGATATGTTTAATATAAATAAATACGATTATTGATGCAGTCGCCAATTTTATTCTTGTTAAGTATGGAACTTTGTTAATGTTAGTTGTTTATTCGTGGTTAAGATATGTTAGGTTTTGTCGTTGTACATTATATTCTGAGCTCAGGTTATGATGTGTTAGCTTTTTTGATGTAAAGACTTTGTAACGTTAGCTTATATTCGTTGGTTAGTATAATGTTTAGGTCAGGTAACGATAAATCTTTGTTAAATGTTATGTTGTTAATGTAAAAATAACCGTGATATGTTAGAGATATGTTTGAAAAAGTGTGAAAAACAAAAAGTTTTAAAGAAATAAAATTAAAAATAAATAAAAGTTTTTAAAAATAAAAAGTTTTAAAGAAATGAAATTAAAAATAAATAAAAGTTTTTTAAAAACAAAAAAGTTTTAAAGAAATGAAATTAAAAATAAATAAAAGTTTTTTAAAAAACAAAAAGTTTTAAAGAAATGAAATTAAAAATAAATAAATAACTAAACAAACACAGTGCGATACAGTTTTGTTAAATGAATATTTAACGCATCAGCTTCGTACCTGTTCGTTCTGTATGCATTGTTAGTTACTTTACTGTTGTTAAGTATGGATCTTTGTTATTGTCTGCAGTTTATTCGAACGTAAGATATGTTAGATTTTGTCTTTGTGTATTATATTCTTAGTTAAGATGATGCTATGTTTGCTTTATTAATGTGAAAACTTTGTTACGTTAGCATACTTTCATTGAATAGTATGATAATTAGACAAGGCTATGATAAATTTTTGTTAAATATCACTATGTTAATGTAAAAATATCCATGATATGTTAGAAAAAGTGTGAGTAGGTTACTTTCTGTATGCAACCTTAGTTACTTTACTGTTGTTAAGTATGGAACTTTGTTATTGTTAACAGTTTATTCGATCATAAGGTATGTTAGGTTTTGTCATTGTGCATTATATTCTTAGTTCAGGCTATGATATGTTAGCTTTATTGATGTGAAAATTTTGTTACGGCTTCATGTATTCGTTGGTCAGTGTGATAATTAGGTTAGGTTATGATAAATTATTGTTAAATGTTACTATGTTAATGTAAAAATATCAGTGATATGTTAGCGATATGTTTGAAAAAAAAGTGTGAATAGGGGGCGTTCTGTATGCAATGTTAGTTACTTCACTGTTGTTATGTTTGAAACTTTGTTAATGTTATCAGTTTATTCATATTTAAGTTGTGTTAGGTTTTGTCGTTGTACATTATATTTATAGTTCAGTTGATGCTATGTTTGCTTTATCGATGTGAAAACTTTGTTACGTTAGCATATATTCATTGATTCATATGATATTTAGACAAGGTTATGATAAAATTTTGTTAAATATTACTATGTTAATGTAAAAATAGCCATGATATGTTAGAAAAAGTGTGAGTAGGGCGTGTTAGGTTTTGTCGTTTTACATTATACTCTTAGTTCTGATTATGACATGTTAGCGATATTGATGTGAAAACTTTGTTACGTTAGCATATATTCATTGATCAGTATGATAATTAGACAAGGTTATGATAAAATTTTGTTAAATATTACTATGTTAATGTAAAAATATCCTGGGTTGGGTATGGATGGGTGAGGGTTGTGTTGTTTGATTTACTGATTTACAGGTTTAGGGTATGTAAAAAAAAATTTCTTAAGCTATAAATACGAAAAGCGTGAAATTTTATTAAAAACAAACTGTTTAAAGCATATAAAACAAAAATAAAGGAAAGTTTTGTATTATGTTATACAAAATATGACATGAATCAATTTACTCTTTTAAAATCAGTAAACTATTACACTTTACTGTGATATTTTATTCAAAGAACTTATTTTTATGTTATTTCAGGTTAAAATTTTATTATTTTTATGTTATGTTTGGTTAAAACTTTGTTATGTTTGCAATTATACGTTGGTGATTATGATATTTAGACGACGATATGATAAATTTTTGTTAAATATTACGAAGTTGATGCAAAAAATTTGATACGTTAGCATTATATTCGTTGTCTGTATGATGATTAGACAGCGTTATGCTAAATTTTTGTTAAATATTACGATGTTAATGTAAAATTAAAATTGATATGTTAGAGATATGCTTGAAAAAGAGGTAAAGGTTACGTTTTGTACGAAGTGTTAGGTACTTTACTGTCATTAAGTGTGGAAGTTTGTTAATGTTAGTAGTTTATTCGTACGTATGGTGTTATTAGGTTTGTCGTTGTACATTATATTCTTAGCTCAGGTCATGTTATGTTAGCTTTATTAATGTAAAAACTTTGCTAAGTTAGCATATATTCGATAGTTGAATTACATAAAAAACATATTTTTGTGTTATGTTTAGCCAAATTGATACTCGAAATATGACATGAATCAATAGATCAATAGATCAATAGATCAAAAGATCATGGTCTGAGGAGTGGGGAGGGGTTGATGATTTGATTTACTGATTTACTGATTTACTGCTTTAAAATCAGTAAACTATTGCAATTTACTATGATATTTTATTCAAAGAACTTATTTTTTATGTTATGTTTGGATAAAACTTTGTTATGTTTACAGTTATTCGTAGGTCTGTATGATAATTAGACAAGGTCATGATAAATGTTTGTTAAATATTACTGTGTTTTTGTAAAATTTACGTTAATATGTTAGAGACATGCTTGGAAAAAGTATGAATAGGTTACGTTTTGTATGCAATGCTAGCTACTTTACTGGTGTTAAGGATAGAACTTTGTTAATGTCAACTGTTTATTAGTGGGTAAGTTGTGTTAAGTTTGTCGTTGTACATTATTTTCTTAATTCATATGATGCTATGTTAGCTTTATTAATGTGAAAACATTGTTATGTTAGCATTTATTCGTTGGTTATTATATAAAGAACTAATTTTTTGTGCTATGTTTATCAGAAATGATACTCGAAATACAACGTAAATCAATAGTGTTAAAGTAAAATTAACATTGATATGTTAGAGATATGCTTGAAAAAGTGTGAATAGGTTACGTTTTGTACGCTGTGCTAGGTACTGTTATTAAGTATGGTACTTTGTTAATGTTAGTTGTTTTTTCACACGTAAGGGTGTTAGGTTTGTCATTGTATTTATATTCTGTTAGTTCTGGTTGCTTCGTTAGCTTATATTCGTTGGTTAGTATATAAAGAACTTATTTTTGTACTATGTTATTGTTGTTGTTGTTGTTTTTGTTGTTGTCTAACGAGAATATATACTCTTTTGAACTGATATGGTTCGTTCGTGCGTCGTATTCTTGTTTACTTTCTTCTGATTGGTTGAAAGAAAGAATCTCATTACCTTTAAGAATTGTTTATACACTATTTTCTTCAGTACGATATTTTTCGCCGTGCTGATACGATGTCATCTCCCCGCATCTCTACGCTTGTTGTTGATATCTTCACGAGGAGTTTCGTTATTTCCAACGATGTGTCATTTATATTTAATCGTAAACCGAATTGGGGTCGCTACATTGCCTGTATTCCAGCCAGAGGATCAAATAATAGACCCCTATTCAGTTGTGTTGATAGATTCATCAAGATTATCGACATCACGCTGGCATGGTAGGGCTAGTGTGTGTTATCCATTGGATCGACTCGTAGATGCAATATCAAACTGGAAAGACAGTAAGTGGTTCTAATAGAATAGACGTTGTGTTTCGTCGTGTGACGATAACTAAAACCCTTGATATAATACGCATCTACTGGAAAAACCACGTGATTATGTGACGGCTTCGTACGTACGTGGCCCATAGGTTTCACAGTTCGAACATCGGAAAATATTAAGCATTGCTTAAAATAAAAAAACGAATTAACATCGCGCCTTAATGATGTTGACATGCCAGGGACTTATCTATAGCGCGGGTGTAATCTACCTTGATGTTACACCGAAAACATGTGGTTTCCCATATAATGCATTATACAGGAGTGCGTTAACTAACTATCAACAGTTTACTTCTCTCTTGTTTGAGAGAATGAGTGCTGCTGAATCGACATACGCGAAAATGGTTTAGTGTTGCTGAAGGCATTTATATTTATCCTTTCAGAGGGTGTTGAATCTTTAGAGATATATAGAACGTACCCAAGTTATGTTGAATCCTATGTTCTCTGATTAAATGAATTAATATATTTAAAATAAACTTATGTTTTTATACATCTATATGTTTTTATGCATTTATATAACGCTCTTTTCATAGAAAATTATATGTTATAAAAAATGAAAACTTGCTTTACTTCCTTCGTATGTTCAGCTTTATTGATTAAGTTTAATTATGGCTGTTTATTTCGTCTGGATTTGTTGTGTATTAAGTATGTTATGTTCATAGTTTAGATTTACTGAGGTAAACTTTACTTTGTTTGTCTTTACCCGTTAGGTATTATGATGATGGTTAGGTAAGGTTATGATAATTTTTTGGTAAATATTACTATGTTAATGTAAAATTAATGTTGTCATGTTGGTGATATGTTTGATGAAGTGTGAATGGATTATGTTTTTGTATGCCTTGTTAGTTACTTTTACTGTTGATAAGAGTGGACCTTTGTTAATGTTAGCAGTTTACTCCTACTTAAGATATGTCAGGTTTGTCGTTGTATATTATATTCTTAGTTCTGGTAATGCTATGTTGGCTTTATTAATGTGAAAACTTTGTTACGGTTGCATATAACTGCTCTGTATGATAGTACACTGCCCAAGGGTTGTAGTATTAGGAATTTACATTAAATATTTACCATGTTAATGTAAATGTAGCATTGTATGTTGAGACATGCTTGACAGTGTAGATAAGTTTTGTATGAATTGTTAGATACTTTTACTGGTGTTATGTATGGAACTTTGTTAATGTTAACTGTTTATTTTTGTTTAAGGTGTGTCAAGTAAGTCGTTGTGGGTTATATTTTTAGTTCAGGTGATGCTATGTTAGCTTTATTAATGTGGAAACTTTGTTACGTCAACATAAATTGATTGATCTTTGTATAAGAACTTGATTTTATGTTATTTATCCAAAATGATACTCGAAATGTGACTTGAATCAATAGATCAATAGATCACAACTGGACAGGATGAGGGTGGCGGGATGGTGGTTGAATGATTTACTGATTTACTGTTTTAGGGTATGTAGAACGTTACAATTTTAGTAAAAAATTTGACTTAAATCAATAGATTAATAGATAAATAGATCACAACTGGAGAAGAGGGTGGTTGGATAGTGGTTTGATTTACTGATTTTCTGATTTACTGCTTTAGTGTATGTAAACACTTGTATTTTTAGTATATTCGAAATATGTCTTGGATTAACAGATCATAGGCGTATGGGTGGGTAGTGGACTGCAGGGATGAGGATTGGTTTGATTTACTGATTTACTGATTTTACTGCTTATAAAAATCAGTAAAACTATTACGCTTTACTGTGATATTTATTCAAAGAACTTATTTTTATTGTTATGTCAGGTTAAAAATTTTTTATTTTTTATGTTTGGTTAAAACTTTGTTTATGTTTGCAATTATCCGTTTGGTTGATTATGATAATTTAGACGAGGATTTTGTGATTTTTTTGTTAAAATATTAGCGAAATTGATGTAAAAAATTTGATAACGTTAGCATTATATTCGTTGTCTGTATTGATGATTAGACAGGGTTATGCTAAAATTTTTTGTTAAATATTACGATGTTAATGTAAATTAAACATGATATGTTAGAGATATGCTTGAAAAGAGTGAATAGGTTACGGTTCTGTATGCGTTGTTAGGTACTTTACTGTTGTTAAGTGGCGGAAGTTTGTTAATGTTAGTAGGTTTTTCGTGGGTATTGGTGTTATTTAGGTTTGTCGTGTACATTATTTTCTTAGGTTATGTTATGTAGCTTTATTAATGTAAAAACTTTGCTACGTTAGCATATTATTCGTTGGTTAGGTATATAAAGAACATATTTGTGTTATGTTTAGCCAAATTAATACTTTCGAAATATTGACTGAAATTCAATAGATCAATTAAGATCGAAAGGTCCTTGGTGGGGGGTGGGGAGGGGTTGATTGATTTGATTTACTGATTTACTGATTTACTGATTTTACTGCTTTAAAATCCGTAAAAACTATTGCAATTTACTATGATATTTTTGCAAAGAACTTTTTTATTTTATGTTATGTTGGATAAAACTTTTATGTTTACAGTATTCGTAGGTCTGTATGATAATTTAGACAAGGATATGATAATTTTTTGTTAAATATTACTATGTTTTTGTAAAGATTAACGTTTAATATGTTAGAGACATGCTTGGAAAAAGTATGAATAGGTACGTTTTGTATGCAAGGCTAGTTACTTTACGTGGTGTTAAGTGTAGAACTTTGTTAATGTCAACTGTTTATTAGTGAGTAAGTTATGTAGTTAAGTTTTCGTTGATGACATTACTTATCATTTAATTTATATGATGCGTATGTTACCTTTAATTATATAAGTGAAAAACATTTTAGTCTATAGTTTGGGGAAATATAACATATTATATCGATTGATGTTAAGTATAT
Organism: Trachelipus rathkii; assembly: GCA_015478945.1. Lineage (NCBI taxonomy): Eukaryota > Metazoa > Arthropoda > Malacostraca > Isopoda > Trachelipodidae > Trachelipus > Trachelipus rathkii. Next base: position 29,399 of record JABUQX010004632.1, read on the forward strand.
AAAAGAACTTCAGTTTTTATTGCCATGTATATATCAGATTAAATGTTACATCGAATTACAAACGTGTAAAATACAGTAAGTGTTAATGTAAATTAATTAACTAAGTAGATATGTTAAGATAGTATTATGCTTGAATAAATGTATAAATATATAATATAATATATATATAAATATTATAGTGAATAGGTTTACGTTTTGTATACCGCCTGTAGCTATATGAGTACCTTACTGTTTGATCTTAATGATATGGATTACTTTGTTTTAAATGAGTTTAAGTTGTATTATTCAGATGCTTAATGTTGTTGTTAGGTTTTGCATTGTATATATTAGATTTCTTAGTTCTAGGTAATGCGACCCGTTAAGTCTTAATATTAGTTTATTTAGTATATATAAATAGAAACTTATTTTATTTCTTCTTAGTTTTGTACACCAATTTTAATTTGATTATTACTGTTTGTTGTTGCTTGCTTTTTGGGTTTCAAATATTATACGGTGCTGGTCTGTTGTGTTGCTTTGTTCTGTTCGTTATTGTGTTCGTTATTCTTTGATTGTTCTGTATCTAACGAGTCTCTCATCATATACCCCTCTCTCATAACCTCTGACTTATGGTCTCGTCTGCCTCTCTCTCGCTCGCCCTCTCTCTCTCTCTCTCTCTTGCGTCCGCTCCTCTCTCTATTCTTGCGCTTCTTACCTTTTTCTTCTCGATTGTTCGTCTTGGTCATAGCGCTCATTCTCTCCTCTCTCTCTATCCCTTCATCAGTGCGTCTCTTCTCTATCTTTACACTACTCCTTTACTTTCTTCCTCTAGTAGGCATATTTTTTCTCCCCTCTTTGCTACTACCCACTTAGCTATGAAAACATCTGTCTCTTCCAAGTACGATCCTTCTGACAGAATCTTTGATTGTTGTCTTCTCCGTCACGCCATACTCCTTGTGTCGTTTTCGTTATTGTCCCGTACCTAATTTTTATATGAGTGTACAGTTAGTTCTTGCACATATATTCAGACATACACGGATAAACCGAGCAAATTTGTATATGTGTACCGCGTCACACTTTCTGTTAATACACAGCCATGAGATAATATATCAGAACCATATTTCAGTTTGTGTTTGAATTGAGATTATATCATATAAAGATTTCTTCATCGATTTTCTTGTTTTCGTCCTCACGTTTTCTCACGCTTGTATGAGTAAGGAGGCCGAAGAGTGTAGTGTAGTGGTCGCAGAACTAGGTCATCACTGACTGTTTTCTGGTAGTTGTCCAAAGGATCCTAACTGGAAAGAACCAAGGCGTGAAAATGTCAAGTAGGAAAAGATAAAACGATGTGATTGATTCTTCCAGAGCTTAGAGCATGATGGGACCCTCACACAGAGTTACATACACAAAAATAATTATTAAATTCTCCCTTGAATAGTACGACAAGGATTGCTAGCTAGGAAACACCCAAAATCACCGAAATCTGATGGTGACTCTTTAAAAAGCCATTAAGGTTCGTGTTATATGTTATATAAGCAAAGATGTCTATACAAGTATCACTGAAAAAATATAAATAAACCCAAGAATTAAATTGCAGTTATAAAAAGTCAAAACCGGATCTATTATCTCTAAATTAAATCACTAGAACTCAAACCAATGCGCAAACCATTATACTCAAAGTAAAACTAGTATTTAATGTTGTTGTATCAAATACGTGTGAAGCGGAAATCTTTAAATAAAGATATAATAAATAAAGTCAACTTAAAATAAGCTGAGTAATCCTAATGATATTAGGTTAACTAACCACTCCGATACATTGTGCTAATATTCCCATATAATTGCCCACAATCACTTAGGTGATACAGGAGCTGTGCCACTTTTCTATTGAATTAATTACTCTCCACTCAAAATTGGACTGCGAGATTTAGTAACTCTCCTTCTTATTTGTTTTAATGAATGTTAGTTAAAAAAATGGAAAGTATATGGCTAGATTACTGAAAAATCTACATTTAATTGCCCCAAAAAAGAAAACTAGTGCATATCACTGATATTCCTGCATAGAGATTAAATCACTATTTTGAAGCTATCTCCTATCTCCCATGAAAGTTAGTGTAGGTAGACATCTTTAAGAGAAGATAATAATAGAAAACCCGTAACCAAATAATTATGTATGAATATGCCTAAATGTTCCCTCTGATTAGAAATGAGATGAGAGAAAATAAATAAGATAGTATAATATAAAAATAATAATATATTAAAAGTAAACCTATGTTTATACATCAATAATAATATAGTCTCTATTATATTAAACTTCTAAATTAAATCACTATAATAATAGACATTCACTGACTTTATAATAATATACTTTCTAAAAGCCTAATATTAATATAAAATGTTAATATATTATATTATTACGATCACAAAATAATATTTTAAAAACTAGCTAACAAAATAATAATTTATATAATAAGAAGAATCATAGTGAATAAATAATAATATCCTATCTATTAAAATTATGAAATCGTCTATGAAATTAAATTCACTAGACTAATAATAATCTTACTTAATATATATAAATTAAATACAAATCTAAAGCCTATAACATGATTTCAATAATATATATAATAATTTAATGAATAATTAATTTAATTGTAAGTAATAAATACATAGTTATATAAAGTAATGAGTAAAATATTTATCATATAAAAGCAAAATTGAACACGTATATATAGTAATATAAAAGGTTAATCTCTTCAAAAATTACAATCTTAATTAAAATGACGACAATAATATTTTTATTATTTAATCATATATTACAAATAAAACTCAATCTCAAATAATTAATGATTTATAAATATTATTATAATAATAATAGAGCTAAGGTATAGTTAGTAAGTATATAAAAAATAAACATATTCGAGAAACAAGTGCTAAAATCTATCTTAATAGCCTCTTAAATATAATTTAAAATTAAATAGACTCATTTCCGTTTGGGTTAATAAGAATACCTATATAATCTAGCCATGATTATAGTTGGACAACTTTACTTTTCCAATCTCATAAAATAATAATATAAAAATTAAAATAAAATATCTCATAAAAAACTTATATTTATGTTTTAAATAATGATAATAATTAAATAATATAAATGATAAACTTATCTCTAAAATTAAATATAAATTCAATTATTTTATATAAATATAAAATATAAAAATATTAAATAAACATTTTATAAATAATTCTTAAATATTTTTAAAATTAAAAATAGTTTATATTTTTAATATTATATCGTTATTTAACATATAGACTTGTATATGTGATTTGTATGTTTAAGATATAACCTGGTATGATTTTATAATAAAATAGACTAATACTAGGCTTACTGAGTATTTAGTTAATTATAATTATTATCAATACTCCATGTCAGTAAACTAGGGCTCAGCTCGCCGCAGCGAGTGCGGTGCTAGGCTTGAATACTGCCAGTTGCTGATATATGTACTAGTATTTAGTAGCGTTGTGTCGTATTAGCGTTATTATATGGTAATTACGTTGCGTATTGTCGTGATATGTGATATCTAGTATTAGCTATATGCATACATTTGAAAGTATAAATATAGAGGCTATTTGGGTTAGTCATATATAACAAAGATATATAGTGCCATACAATAAATATAGTGGACTATTTGGCTATATATATTACTGAGCTAGAATGTCTGAATGGTGTACTGTTACTCTGATTAATGTACTATAGTTATTTGTGTATATATATGACGTACTATTATTATTACATCTATAGTTAGCTGTTATGACTAGGTATTAAATAGGCTATACCGTAAAATTATATATCACTAATAAGCGTTGCGTCAGTAACAACTAGCCTTATATACAGTATATAATACTTATATTTATAAATAAGTTTATTTAATACTCTAGATTAATGCCTTATAATAGACTACAGATATATCCTTGTTTTTATAATATAATAACTTTCACATATATATACTATATATAATATATAATTCACTACTCATTTAATATAATATATAATATATATAAATAATATATTAAATATATTATATAATAAAATATATATATTATAATATAATATATTATAATATTTATATATATTATATATACTTAATATATATATAATACTATATATTAATTAATATATATATATATTATATATATATTATGATAGTATATTAATATATATATAAATATATTAATATATATATATTATATATAAATATATATATATATATTATATATATATATATATTATATAATATATATTAATATAATAATATATTAATATACTATAATAACTAATATTATAATATAATATATATATAATATATAATAATATATATATTAAATATAAGTAATAATAATTATATTATTTAATTAATATAATATATTTATATATATATTAATTATTATATAATATTTATAATAATATATATATAATATATATATATAATTAATTAATTAATATTATATTAATAAATATATATAAATATAAATATAAATATATTATATTAATATATATATATTATATAATTATAGGTATATATAATATTATAATGTAAATTCATATTATAAATTATCTTCATAATTGTGTTGAGGATATGCATAAATGCAAATAATAAATTAATATAATTTTATAATAATATATATACATATAATAATATTATATATATATTATAATATATATTAATATAATATATATTATTATAGATATAATTTAAATATATTATATAATATATATATATATAATTATATATATATAATTATATAATATTTAAAAAAATATATATAATATATATATATATTATAATATAATATAAATATATAATAATATTATATATATATAATAATATTAATATAATATATATATAATTAAATACTAGAGTTACTCTTTTGATATAATTAATAATAAATATATTTATATATATATTTAATCTTAATATAATTACATATTGATATATATAAATTATATAATATAATTATTAATTAATAGTTATTAATTATATATATATATAAATATATAATATATATATATATATAATATATATATATATATAAATATAATATATATATATATAATATAATATAATAATATGTATATATTATATATATAACTTATAATATAATATATTATACTATATTACAAAATAATATATATCTATATTATTAATTAACATTTATATTTTATGGTATATTAATAATATATCAAATTTATTATATATATAATTAATATAATTATTTATATATTATAGGATATATATAATTATATATATATATATATAATATATATATTTATATTTATATATATATTAAATATTATATATATTATAATAATATATTATATATATATAATATATATAATATATTAATATTAAATTATATATATATATAATATATATATAATATAATATATAAAATATTATAAATTATATATTAGTATAAAAATATTATATAAAAATACAGTAATATATATATACTAATATAATTATATATCACAGTATAACAAAATTTTGAATAAATATTGATCTGATAATATATATAAATATAGTAATAAATAAAATGGTATAATATAAGATTAATATTAATAAAAACAGAGGTCGTAAATTTTAAACAGACTATATAAATATTTACTCAGTAAATACTTGTAAGTGTAGGAATATAGAGCATAACAATAAAATTTTTGTGTATATGAGTCCACAAAGATAAGTTTATAAAAGATTAGATATAAATAAGTAATAGCATTAAAATATATATAATAATTTAAATAATAATAATAATAATATATTAATAATAATTAATATATATAATAAGAAATATATTATATATTATAATATATATAATAATATTAATAATATATAATAAATATTAATAATAATAATTAATAATAATTAATAATATAAGATTAGTAAATAATATATATATATAATATATATATATATATATAATATATTATAATATATATATATATTAATAATTAATTAATATATTAATATATATATATATATATAATATATATTAATAATATATATATATAATTAATAGTAATATATATATAATTTATATATAATATATATATTAATATATATATTATATTATATTAAATATATTATATATATATATATTAAAATATATAAAATATAATATATTAATATATATATTATATATATATAATAATTTAATATAATATATATATAATAATATATTATAAATAATATATATTATAATAATTAATTTATATATATATATATTATATATTATCATAATATATATAATATATAATAATATAATAATATATTATATATATTAAATATATAATTAATATAATAAATATAAATAATATATCATTAATATATATATATATATATATATTTATATATATATAGTAAATATAAATTATATAATATATATATATATAATAATTATATAATATATATATATATATATATACATATATAATTATTAATATATATATAATATATATAAATATATAATAAAATAAAATATATATATATAATAATATATATATATATAATATATAAATATATTAATAAGAGTAGGAGATACTTAATAAATAATAAATGAACGATAGACGACTCTAATATGAGTGATGGAATTCAATTTAATACTGTAACTAGATTCCGCTTCTTGAGTTGTTTCGTTGTACTATATTATATAGTGTAATATAACGACTAATTTTTAATATATCTTTTCTTCTTCTTCTTCTTATATCTTCCTGTCTTTTCATTCTTCTTTATATTCTATTCTTATTATCTTTACTTCTTGTATTTTTTGTTTAGTTCCTATCTTTACCTCTATATTTATTATTTTCTTTTTCTGTACTTTTTCTTCTTCTTTCTTTCGTCTTATCATTCTATCTCTTCTATCATTCTTACTTCTTTCTTCTTTTATTAACTTCTATATATAACTTAAGGCTATTCTTAATATTTCTATTCTGCTTTACTTTCTTCTTCTTCTATCTTTATCTTCTTCTATCTTCTTCTTATCTTATCATTATTCAAATTCTATCGTCTTCTTCTTCTTCTTCTATATTCATCTTAAAAACGTTAACACTATAAGCTATATAATATATTTATTTCACCATAAACCCCCCCTAAGGCTAAAATTATATATACAAAATTTTTTCCAAATATCGCGCTGTTTTTAACGCTTTTAAATACGGTAAGTTTAATGCCATGAGCGTCGGAAACGCGGCGTTTTTAATCGCTCTAGTATTTTGTAGAACACCGATTAAATGAGTTCGATATAATAAGTGGTTAGTTGCAGTTTGATATAAAGATTAATATATTTAAAATTGAGGTGGATTTTTTGTTTTTTATTAATTCCACTCTTTTGTATATTTTTAGGCAACCGACATGTTTTTTTTCGTATTAACCATCGTAATAATAATAATAATAATAATAATAATAATTAATATAATAGTAATAATAATAATAATATATAATTAATATATTAAATAATAAAAATACATTATAATAATATCAAAATAATATTAATAATATATAAAAAATAATAATAATTATCGATAATAATTAATTATTAATTAATAATTAATTAAATAATAATAATAAAGTATAAAATAATAATAATAATATATATAATTATATATAATTAATAATTAATATAATATAATAATTATAATGAATAAGTATAATTAAATAAATAACAATAATTTATAATTAATTAAATTATAATAATATATAAAATAATAAAATAATAACTAAATAATAATTAAATTAAATTAATAAATAATAATAAATAATAATATAAAATATAATAATAATAATGAAATATAAGTTAATAACAATAATAATAGCAATTAAATTGTAATAATATATATTTAATATATAAATAAATTTAATAATAATAATAAATAATTAATATAATAATAATAAATATATAAAATAATAATAGATATATTAATATAATAATAATATATATAATAATAATAATAATAATTAAATAATTAAATAATAATTAATAATAATAATAATATATATTAATAATAAATTATAATAATAAATTAAAAATAATAATAATATATATATCATTATAAATATTATATAATGATAATACTATTATTATATATAATTATACTAATAATTATAAATATTTATAATATTATATTATTAATACATAATTATATATAACTTTTTTTACATAATATTGCTATTATTTAAGCGTTGTGGTATCACCAATGTCTTTATTTAATAACTATTATTATATTTAATTATGATTATTAATTATTTAAATAATTTATATTATAAATTATTATTTTTTATAATATTATAAATTAATTATATATTATTACGTAATAAATATTTCATATATAATATTATATTTTACGTACAACATTATCAATCGATAGAGCTCTGATTAGGTGCCTGGGTTGATATCTTAAAAGGATATCAATTAATGGTAAATAATTATTATATAACTTCCCAAGTGATCATTATTGTGTTATTAACAGCTATTTCTTTTATTAGTTATTACGTATATAGAAATCAATTCATTAATTTCTGCCAAATATGTAATCTTGTTTTTTTATAAATATTTGGACCATCTTTCTTCTCATGTCTGTGAGTTTATCCTTAGTGTCATATGAATATATAATTTTTATAAGAATATTAGGCATCTTCAAAATAACTGCGCATTGATGTATTCTCTGAGCGTGATTATTATTATTATTATTATCGAGTTAATTGACCTCGCATTATAAGCGAGAGCGTAATTTAGAGGTCCTTTTAAGTGATGAAACAGATTTTAACAAAACAACCCCCTCCCCACTGAGTGATTAAAATAAAGTTGGCTAAGCCTCCTCCTATATATGAGAGATTAAACTTTATGTTAGTAGCATATAATGTCACCACGTCAATAAATAAAAGAAGGATAGCTTTTGAAGAAATTTAAAATTATAATAAACTAGGAAATTACTCAATAAGTTTTAGAAATGTTTTAATACAGTTTGAATAAACTCGATTTATGGATTCTAATAAAAAATCTATTTAAATTCTTAAACTTAGAGATAAGAGAGAGAGAAGAGGGTATTGATTTGTGAAAAGAAAACCGACAGAAGAGTTAAGGAGAGTATATATATATAATATATATATATAGTATATATTATATATATATATATATATAGTATATATATATATAATTATTTATATATTTTTAATTCAAACTTCTAAGGAGTAAACATCCGCATCCGCATCCGCATCCCCATCCTCATCTACTTTAAAATTTCGCCATCCGCATCCGCATCCGCATCCTCCTCTTCTTTAAGATCCGCCATCCGCATTCCGCCATCTCATCCGCAAACAGTCAAATTTTGACATCAGGTCCATCACTTTAAGAATATATAATAATATTCAGTCAATAGATTAATAGATGAATAGAATAGAAAAAGTAAATGAAACATAATGAGATGGATATGATAGATAAATATATATACTAGATAGAAGAGAAATATAGAGTAAGAGTTCAATATTGAGATATAAATTATAGAGTAGAAGGTATTTCAGATGTCATAGAGTGAGAGAGCGGAAAGTGAAGTAATAATAAAAAGTAATATATACTTTAGTGAGAAGAGTAGTAAATAATAGGAAAGTGAAAGAGAATATAGTTGAAAATATCTATAAAGAGAAAAGAGAAGAGTAAGATAGATGTAGACTAAGAGGTATATTTGTAAGAGAGTATGAGGGAATAGATTAAGATAGATATAGATTAGAGAAAGATAGATAGATAGATAGAATAGATAGACGTAGATATGAAATAGATAGATAGTAATAGATTAGAAGTAGATAGATAGATAGATATGATAATAAGTAATTAGAAATCACGAGGCGAGATGCGATGACGAATTGACTAACCTTAAGGAATGCCAGAGCGAATGCGAGCGAGTACACACCGCAAAAACCGAGTCAAAAAATTTGATATCCGGTCCCGGTGCGAACTGAGAGAAAAATAAAGATATAAGAGTAAGTATGAGTTATTGTCAACTTTAATATAGTAAAGATATGAATAGTAAAATGAACTTGAAATATTAAAATAGCATATAATATGAATAGATTAGATAGAAGAAGAGATAGATAAATAGAATTAAGAGCTAATATTAGAGAGAATAAGAGATAATATAGATAGAGAGTGAGATGAATGATGAGAGAGAGAGAGAGAGAGATAAGAGAGAGTAAGTGCTCTAAATGTAAATGTCGGGCAAATTAATAAAAAATATATAGATAGCAAATTTAAAATTAAAAGATTTAAAAAAAATCCGATTATAATATAAGAATTATAGTATTAGACTAATTTATATGATATAAATAAACTAATAGATAATTAATAAGTATATTATTAACTAATAGGTAATTCCCACACCTTACATGACGAGATCCGAGGACAAATTTTTGCATCTACCTGATATTTGTAATATATTTTAATTATCATATAGAGATAAGTTATGAACCTATAACTCTCTTCCACTTTCTGTGTTTTATCCTAACAACGATATTTAACCTCTCTCACTTATAAAAGGTTTGTCATATTATTTCTTCGGTCATAATACTCACCTAAAGAATTATGCACTAGGTTGAGTATAAGTCTAATGGAAAGCAATAAGTTTATTTTAATATCAAAGTCTAGTGGATATGTTTGATTATTTATAATAATAATTATTATATAAATCATTATAAGTGATAGATATCAATATTATTATAATTTAATTAATATTTAATTATTTTTAATTATTTTAATGAAAGTCAGCATTATTATTATTATTTAATTATTTATATTAATTAATATATTATATATTTATTTAATTATATTATAATATTATTATATTTAATTATTATTATATATATATATATATATATTATTATATATATAATTATTAATTTTAATGTTAATTCTTCTTCTTTATACTTCTTCTATATCTTATCTCTTCTTCTTACTCTATTCTTACTTTCATTCTTTTATCATTCTTTACTTCATATTCCTTCTTTATTTATATATATAATATTAAATTCTATTATAATTACTATTATTTGTAAAACTCCTCTTCTGTCTTCTTTTTTCTTCTTTCATATCTGCCTCATAATTAGGCTCTTAGGTAACTAATAATGGAGTACGTATTAATTATTATTATTTATTATTATATATATAATATTATTAATTCTATATATATATAATTATTTATATTATATTATTATATTATATTATTTAATTAATATTTAATATTTAATATTATTATTATTATGATATATTATTTAATTATTATATTATTATATTATATTAATTAATTATTATTAATTAATTATTATTTATATATATATTATATATTTAATCTAGTATATATATAATTATAATTT
>JABUQX010004633.1:0-7500 GCA_015478945.1 Trachelipus rathkii
GTTGTACTTCGTTTCGATCAGGAACAGGTGTTTAACCGTTTCGCATTTATCATGAAACGCTCGCGTTTTTCGTGCGCCGCTTCAACAGCTCACGAAAACTGCGCACAAACATGCGAATGTCGAATGGGATGATATATTTTTACTTCTGTGAAATGCGCATAAAAAATGAGGTGGGCTCTTTCTCTCGACATTATTTGATACGGTTGTTCGTTTCCACGCAATGTACCCATAAACAATTAAACGTCCTCCGTAGACATCATGTGCCTACAAAAGCCGAAACGTGTTAATATGAAATAATTAGGTTAAATACAATAACATCAATAAATTAAAATTAAACTAAATCAAATGAAACTAAATTAAAATACCTAATGCATACCCTTTTAGATTACATTGATATGTAGCCTAATAAATACGGCCATGTGAATGTGTACAACCAACTAACAGCTATCATATGGAGGTTATGTCATAACCTACAAATTATGCGTAATAAAGTGTAGTGAAATGTATAACTTCAGAGTGGTTTGTTTAGTCAGAGCCATACATTTGGAACATGCCACGTGACCAGTATACGCAGGACGAAAAGCGTGACATGTTGGAGGTGTACATTACGCAAAACAGGAATGCTCACAGAGCTGCTGCAGAATATGGACAACGTTATCCACATCGACGACCGCCAAGCCACATGGCATTCCAATAGAGTTTACAGACGGTTTCAGGTACAGGGTTGATAGTTCAATCCCTTCATCACATACGGGAGGGGGGTCGTGTCCGTACATTCGACGTCGAACTGGACGTTCTGCTATACACCCATGAAAATCCAACGTCCTCATTACGGCAGGCTAGTTCGGTCTTGGGAATATCGAAGGAAACCATACGACGGATTCGTGTTGCATACAACATGTATCCATATAGGCCATACATTGTGCATGGTTTGCATCGTGGAGACCAAAAAGGGCGGCTGGGATTCCTGGCTGTCATTGATTGCTTTCTAATGGATGTACCGGACTTATTGGAAAATATCTTATGGACCGATGAATCTCGCTTTACCAATAATGGTATGTATAACAGGTGGAACTTCAGACATTGGGCGGAAACAAACCCCATATAACATTCACTAGCCATCACCAGGTCTCATACTCAGTCAACGTTTGGTGTGGTATACTCAATACTGAGTCAATAGTAGGATTATCAGGTCTTACTTCTTCGAGGGAAATTTGACAGGACAGCGTTACCTCCATTTCCTGCATACTGTCCTTGTTGACCTCCTGAGTGATATACCTTTAAGAACACAACGAAGAATATATTACCAACATGATGGGTGCCCAGCACATAATGCAGCTATAGTGACGACCTACCTCGACAGAACCTTTCCGGGAAGATGGATCGGAAGATCTGGTCCATTTCCATGGCCTGCGCGTTCACCCGACTTAACACCACTGGACTACTTTCTGTGGGGGTATCTCAAACATACCGTGTACGCTCGGTTTATTGACCCAGTAACCTCGCCCGATGATCTTCGCCATCGAATAACCAACGCATGTAGGGGAATCAACCCGGCATCACTGTCATTGGCATGCAATGAAACCTGGCGCCAGAGGGCTGAGGCATGTATTCGCGTGGATGGAGGCGTCTTCGAACAACATTTGTAAATACTGTATGTACAAGTTGAAACGACCTGACGTTCTTCTCCCTTCTTGCATGCTGTGGATAAGATTCATAGGTGTAAATTTCTTATGATACTATTAACAACGTAATTACATTACATGTATCGATATTATGAGCTGTCTTGAATACCATTGTTTTCTTCAACCTTTTCACATTCACGTTTAAAACTATTGTTGGTAACATTGACGCGTTAACCCACCTCATTTTTTATGTGCATTTCACAGAAGCCATAAAAATATATCATCCCATTCGACATTCGCATGTTTGTGCGCGGTTTTCGTATTGCGCGTGCGCAGACACCAACGTAACATATCCCATCCTCCTTAATGAATTAAATATTCGAACTTATATATTCTTACACATTTTCATACTTAAACATCCCGTACGGTGATACACCGCTGTAACATAACTCGTGAGACACCCTATATATATATATATATATATATATATATATATATATATATATATATATATATATATATATATATATATATATATATATATATATATATAAAATAAACTCTTTAACTGCAATACGTCCTTATTTATAGCCGGATATCCAGTATCGATTTTTCACTCCATCCTAATATATATATATATATCTATATATATATATATATATATATATATATATATATATATATATATATATATGAAAAATTTACTACATATTGAAGCTATATAGAATTGTTTTTACATTTCTTTATAGTTAAAGGAGATTTTATTAGAAATTCGGTTCCGACGGGTACAATGATTCGCTAATTCCGGTTCCGGCCGGAACCGAAAATTTCAGTTCCGGTACACCCCTAATATATATATATGAAAAAGACGAATAATGTTGCTTATTAAAATATAAATTTGATTATTTATTATTAACAACCTTTGGCAGTACTGCTTCTAGGAATATCAGAATATCAATTAATTTTAAGAAAATATTGATTTTTTTAGAATCATAACATAACCAAAAAATCATAACATAGGCTCTAAATAGATTGTAATGGTTTAAAAACAAAACAAAAAGTGAGTGCTCAAGCTTTAGGATAAAGAGTTACAGACTCACAAAGTTGTAAATAATATAGGCTTTTCTTATACTTATACTTAATGAATTCTGTCACACTTTAGCTTTACGGTGTAGGCTATTTTGCAAATCGCAAAATGCCATGTTATAATCTCCTAGTATTGCTAAATGGATGGCAAGATCCATTTCCTCATGGAGAAGAAGAACTGGTTTCTACCCTTTTTTGCTAAGCGATTGTGACCTATTATGTAATCACTGTATATATATATGAGCCGACTGCGGTGGAGAATGGACATATTGAAAAGAGAATGGAAAAAGAAAAGAGAAGATTTTGAAGAAAGAAATTAGAGAAGAGAACCTAGAAACACAAGAGCTTGCAACAAGGGATTAGAAGTTTGAGTGCTGGTGAAGGAGATGGTTCCTGAGAGAACATTTGTTCAGACTGTGAAGAAACTTTTTAGAAATAGCAATTACAAAATTTTTTAAAATTTAAACAAAATTAAAATCTATTTTAACATAACGGAGGAGCACCAAAATTTTAATCTTGATTCTTTTTGATATAACAAAAGTTAATTAAATTAATAAATGGACCAACATCATTTTGGATTTAGTTATTTATTATAAGAAGATAAGAAGAATGGACATTCGATGGAGTCGGCTCGTATAAGTCAAGAAGGAATGGATCAAGCACCAAAATGGCGTCCGGTAGCTCAGCGGTTAGAGCACTTGCCCAACTAAGCGAAAGACCCAGGTTCGTCACTGGTCGGTTGTCTGAATGTGTGCCACTCTCTCCTTGGCTCCGTCCTGCTCAGACTTAAAAATTGAGCACACCCCCTCCTAGATTAGGGCTTTGCCCGTGAGTGGTGGTGTTAACTAAAAAAAAAAAAAAAAAAAAAAAATCAATTGTGAAATCTTTAGAAATCTTATATTTCATAGCAACTTCTCTTATCTTCTCATATCTTCTGAGTAATTTAGAAGACAACTTTTCTTTTTATAATTTCTAACAATTTTCCTGAAAAAAATATTAAAAATTAATGTTTGTCTCAGTTTTTGACATAACATAGCAGTATAAAAATATTTCATTATTTAGAATTTTGTAATATATCTGTTTGTATTTAAAGCACTAAAAGCATTTTGAGAATATTCTAACCCGGTCCCATTTACTCAGCAAAATGTATCAATGTGGTCCCATTTGCCCCATATTAAAATTTCTGAAATAAAAAAAATTCAGGGCTTACGTGATATGTTTTAACAATCTAGGTAGCTTCAGGAGGTACAAATTTATTTTACATGACAACCTCCAATAGATATTTAATTTTTTTTTGGTCCTACTAATATAATGAAATATTAAACAAAAAAATATTGGTTTATGAAAATTATTATTTTTTTTTTTGACAATTAATAAAAATAGATTAGCAGTTTCATAAAAACTTAATACCTAGGACATAAAGCTATATTTTAATATGTCTTAAAAGGTAAATTAGCCTATACAATAGGAGTGCTACTTTTATATAATGGTCCCATTTGCCCCGCCTTTCCCCATTTGCCCACCTTAAGTATATTTCAAAGTTTCTAGAAAATTTAATTGGGCATAAATGCCAGTTAACCAAAATAATGTAAACATTTACTGCATGAAATATCAAATTTGTGCCAAATAATATTTAAAGTAAAGAAATTAATAAAATATAGCTATATGCCCCTTCTGGCTTTGACTTTAGAGCATTGATTGTCTTATAGTTGAATGTAAGGTTGCCAAATGAGCTTTTATCATTATGTATTTGAACATTTTCAGGAATTTTGTAGACAATCTTTTTTAACCATATTTTTAATAAAAATATCTTTTTTAATAAAAAATGAATTGAAATAGATTAGATAACAATGCATGGCACAAGAATATTTAAATAATATTTTTATTTATCAAAGTAAATTTATAGAAAATAAATATTTCTCATGAGTCATTGATTTTTTTTTTTTTTTTTTTTTTTTACCGTACCACCACCACTCATAGGCAGGGCCCTTTTCAAAAGGAGGGGGAAAAAAACAAATAAATAAATAAAAATTGCAAAAAGACAAATAAAAATTAAAATAAATGGAAAGTAAACCCATCCTGTCCTTGTCTAACGCAATTCCCTCAGGTGGGTGCAGATGCAGGACTTAAATAGAGGAAGAATGAATATTACAGGGAAAATAGAAGGCAAGGAGTTCCATAAAACAGATGTGACTGGAAAGAAGGAGGCATCACAACGAGTAATCCTTGAGTGTCCAATATTCACACAATTTTCATGTGAGAACATGGCACTTCTTGTGTTACGAGGGCAATGCAGTGGTGGAGGAATGCGAGAGGTCAATTCTCTCAAGCACCTGCTGTTGTAATACCTACAGAAAAGAGATAGGGCACCAACGTTACGTCACAGAGAAAGAGGGTCAAGGGAGTCAAAGTAAGGGACAGTTTAAAAGCCTCTTAGCCTTAGATTCAACTCTATCCAAAAGATAAGAGGGTGTATCCCTAGAAGACAAATGCTCTTGTACCATTTAACATTTAGCTATATATATCTTTAAGTTTATTTATTGTAGTTAAGGGGGGAAATAAAGTATGAAAAAAATAAGTGCCAAATGGGTAAAAATATTCAACTGCATCATAGCAAAGCTCATTTAGCAACCTTACGATTGATTATATTGAAATTGCACAAAAATCTAGCCTATATTTAAAGTCTTGGTAAATATGTACTCTCCTTATTAGTTTTTCTTCATTTTAAATGACTTTTAAAACAATATGATGTTTCACGCTTCATTAAAATGTATTTAAATTATGACGATTATAATAAATTTTGACGATGACAATAAATTGAAAAAGCTATATTTTAAAAATCTCTCTCTCTCTCTCTCTCTCTCTCTCTCTCTCTCTCTCTCTCTCTCTCTCTCTCTCTCTCTCTCTCTCTCTCTCTCTCTCTCTCTCTCTCTCTCTCTCTCTCTCTCTCTCTCTCTCTGGTGCATTCTCTGACAAATCATGCAAAATTTTTGCAAAGTTGCACCCGACCCCCTCCGATTTTAATGAAATTTGGTATACAAACTCATTTTGGCACAAAACTCACTCCCCTAAAATATTAGGTTCCAATTTTGAGTAGGGGCTGCAAAACAGCCCCCCCAATTTTGGGGGGTTCCGCGATACTCACTTCTTTCAAAGACTGATAACTTTGGTTCTACTTAATGCAGAATCAAAATTCAAAATGCATTTTAAAGGGAATTAGTAGATCTATAAAAAAGGCATGAATAAAAAAATCTGTACAACAATTTTTAAAAAAGTTATAAGGTGTTAAAAAAAAAATTCCCCCCCACCCCCCCTTTTGTTGATCAATTTTTAAAAACCCAGTATCCTACTTATAAACTGAGAATTTCTTTTAACATATACAAACATAAAAAGTCTGCTTATTTGATTGGATAAACCTGCTTTTTAGCCTAAAAAAAAAGGGTTTCTATGTAAAAATTAAATTTTTTGAAATAATTTATAATTTTATTACAATTAACCTTCAGTACAACTTTAAATTGATATATATATATATATATATATATATATATATATATATATATATATATATATATATATATATATATATATATATATATATATACTATACTATATATACTATAATTATATATATATATATATATATATATATATATATATATATATATATATATATATATATATATATATACTCTGTTCTTGGATTATAATTTAATAGTATAAACTCGAGCTTAATATTTTAATTAGTCAAAAGGAATACTATATAACAGAAAAATCATGAGAATTTATATAGTTAGTTATATAGTATATATAGTTAGTGATTTCACTTTAGTTACTTTTTTGCAAAAGTTCTTTAGACTTTTGCAGTTCATCCATATCAAAGCTGTACATTATTTTTCTTCCTGGTGTTAGTTTTGGAGCCGCAAGTTTTTTAAGAATATTTTTCCTTTCAATCCACACTTTGTCATCAACATTTGGGAATATATACATACCTTGTTCTTCCTCCTTCAGAAAACTAATATAAAAATCATCAAAGTCCTCAGAGTAACTTTCAATAATACCAATGAATATATTGCCTTCAAAGTTGCAAGAAACATAGTGACTTATTATATCTGCTGCCTCCATGTTAAAATGAGAGTATTCATCACTTTCATGTATGTTTACTTCAGATATTTTAGCTTCTTTGTAAGATTTTGAATTTGATATCTGAAAAGCTTTCAAAGTTTCAGTGTTAATGGGGATAATTTTATGAAACCCTTGTGTTCCTTTCAATGTTACACATTTTTCAAACCTCTTCTTCAGTTTTCCTTCAGCTCTAAATACTTCTTCCTTTGTGATGTATATGCAGTTTATTCCTGGTATATATTCATTACAGTAGTAGAAAAAACTGTCTGCAGTTAGTATCTGATCCTTATATGGCCTTTGTAGGCTTGCCTTGGCAACAGTTCTCTTGATGACTCCACCAATTCCATCACAAACATTTTTCCCATGACCGGTTCCAAAGAAATTCCACTCACATAATATATTAAAGTCCGCAAAATGATGGCATAAATTGATAAAATTATATTTGTTTTTGTACTGTGCAGCACAGCCATCACTAAAATAATGAATTTTCTTAATGAATGCAAATTGTTCTTTAAGTTTTTCAATCAACTTAACTTGAAAGGCATATACCATGATGGTTGAATGTTTTAAGTAATCACTAATGCAACAAAAACTTTCATGTTGTAGAACACCATCTTTTTTATAATATACAACAAAAGGATGTATTGTAACTTGATCATTGACCCAG
>JABUQX010004633.1:12500-23029 GCA_015478945.1 Trachelipus rathkii
TTATAATTATTAGTGTTGTAAATATATATGGGTTCAATAATTTTCCTTTTTTGTGTTTGATTTGAATGTTTTAAGATACTTGTGTGTTGAGGGTTTATTCTGTGATTTGTTTTGGTTCGATGGTGAGTGAGCTGATTGAGTTTGTGTTTCTCTGTTGCGGTTGTCATGAGTGGTTGGTAATCCTACAGTCCAGTGTCGCTTGTTTCGCCCTATGTATATGGAGTTGCAGTTGTTACACTGGCTATTTGATAGATGCACTGATTTTAGAGGTTCTTAGGTAAAAGGGGTTTTAGGGAAGAGGTTTTGTATTGAGTGAAGGATATGGAGGGGGCAGGGTTAGCAAAAAACCCATTTTTTTTTAAAAAGCCCAGTGGGCCCAGGTTTTTTCGGGTTTTTTCATCTAAAACCCGGTGTGAAATTGTTTTTTTTCAATTTTCCTTCCTTCTTCAGCATAACTGCAATCTCATTATTAATTCTAATTGTTTGTTTTTCAATTTTGTTAAGCTATTATAAGTTTGATTATAACAGTATGCCAAAGACTGGCATCGGACAGAAAACTAGGAAATGAATGAACTGAAGTTCTGAGTGTCTAAGGCACCAGCAAGTAAACATGTAAATATTTCACAGTGATCAATTAGCAAACTAAAAGTGCATCGGAAAAACTTCGTAAGGCGATTGTCCATACTTCTGGCAAATCTAGTGAAGTCAAGTTCTTAATACAACGTTGAAGTATGGATCTTACGATTTAGAAGAAAGGGTTCATCTTTTTCCGATGCGCTGCTCAGACATTCACAATGAAACATGGAACCTGCATCTGACACATCAAAAAACTCAAAAGAAATTGTCTTAATATACCATTAAAATGACAACTGCACAAAAAGAAATTCTTGACCAAAAATATCCAGTTTTTTTTATGCTAACAACATCTCATTTTTAAGTGTTGAATTGAGTACTTTGGCTTGAAAATGATACAAACCTTAAAGACCTGTACTCTCACCATCCTCGAGAAATCTAGCAGGTCACTTGGACAGGGCTCCTATATTATATATATATATATATCTATATACACCATATATCTATTATATAATATATATTATATATATATATAATATATATTATATACTTTATATATATATCTATAATATGATATATATATATATATTATCCGGTAATATATATATACTATATATATATATATATTATATATATATATATATATATATATTATATATATATTATATATATATACTATATATATATATATACACCATATATATATATACACCATATAATTATATTATATATAACTATATATATTTATTATATATATATATATATATATATATATAATATATATATATATATATAATATATATATATATATATATATATATATATATATATATATATATATATACTATATATATATATACTATATATCTATATATATATATATATATATATATATATATATATATATATATAGTATATATATATATATATTAATATATATATATATAATAATATATATATATATATATATGGTATATATATTATTATATATATATATATTATATAAATATTATATAATATATATATATATTATATAATATATATTATATATTATTATATTTCTTTATATAAATTTCAACAAATAGAATTAAAATAAAGTTTATAAACATTTCACAAAGTAAAAGAGTATAATTTTCTTAATATTTTCATTTTTGTTTTACTATTTTTACATGCAATTATTATGAATTTTTTTTGAAAAAACCCAAGTGGGCGGAATAGCGAGTTTTTTCAAGTGGGTTATTTTGAAAAAACCCGGGTGGTTTTTTTTAGGTCGGGCCCACTCATGCCAACCCAGGGAGGGGGGGGGGTAGTAGTTTTTTTTAAATTGTGATCCAAATTGTAAGGTATGGGGAGGAAGGTTGAGTTTTTGTTGATTTTGGGTTGGACTGTAGAATTTTAGTTTTGCTGGTTTGTAAGCTTTGGTGATAATGTGAGGTGGGTATTTAAGTTTGGTAAAAGTTGAGAAGAGGTATTTGGTTTCTGTGATTAGGTTATTAGGGGAGCATGCTCTAAGGTATAAAGCGGTAAGGGTTGCTGTTTTTGTGTTTTTTTTGTGGGAGGAGAACCAGTGTATGTAGTTGGGGGAGGGGAAGTGGGTTTTCTGTAAATCAAAAAGGTGATGTGGTTTGAGTAGTTCCAGTTAGCAAGGTGTCCATAAAGGGTAGGGTATCATTGTTTGAGAGTTTGTGGGTGAAAGTTGTTTATGGAGGCGAGGATGTCCTGGAAGTTTGTTTGTAGGGGGGAGAGCTATGAAGATGTCATAGACATATCAGAGCCATATGGAGTTTTGAAATTGGGGGTTGGGTAAAATGTGGCAGTGTTCTATTATTAATTCCATGAAGATATTAGCGATATTTAATTTTACAGGAGAAACTTTCGGTTCCTGTAGGCTTGCATTTAGGGACTCTCAACTAACTTCCGGTGGTTTCTTATCTGCTGTCCTCACACTCTTGTGTCATCTCTTCTATTTACACTTTCAGTACTTATCAACTGATGTCACTTTTTTGGGACTTTCCTCGCCGATTCACTCCTGAACTCCGCATGTCTCTTTCATCTTCTTCACTCGATGATAGACGCGTGACTTCAGTATTAGTTGTGCAAATAGTCACAGTCCTTGGTTGTATCGTACAGTTCCTGTGGCCTGCCCCCCCACAGATATAGGTTCTTGTGTTGAAGTCTTGCCGACCAACCATTTTGCCCGTACGAATTTTCTCACGCCTGAGTGGCTGATCTCTATATTACTTATCTTATAATCCTAGTATAACCTTCCCACTGTTATCTTAGTACGTTATATTCTTTACCCTTACCTTTTATGTCTTATCCTGCCGCACCTTCATTCAGCCACTATCCCTTTATCAGCTCCACTGTCAGTATGCTGGTGCTCACTTGAGCTATTTGCTAGTACTATCGCGGGTGCACACTATTGAACGGTACTTATATATAAACTATATCCTTCAATTGAAATAAACTAGGGCTATTCTTGACTGATGCAGTAGTGATTAGGTTAGACCTACTAGTAATATAATACTATTATACTATATAGAAGAGAGAGAGAGAGACGAGAATGCGTATATACCTGGATGTAAGATATGTTTGGGGCAGACATGAACCTAGCGAGCTATGTGAACACATTCGCACGTAACCTCCATCTAGTACGACTGATTTCAGAAAGGTTGTAACTTGACCACAGGAGTAGCACAGATTCGTTAGACTCACAGTGGTTTCACGACGGATGTGTGTCGGTCAAATCTTTTAAACAATTTGAAACATTCTTTACTTATCAAACCATAGTGGACATGGGCAGACAACAAAATAAATGTATTTAGGTTTTTAAATTGGATTTGCAACATGAGTGTGATAGAAATTCAAATAACAGGTGAAAGCTCTATGTTCAGTTGCAACATTTTGTGATCTACGCTTTCCTTTCCCTTGGTTTATTTTTTCATCTTTTGTTATATTATGATACCATTAAGGGCGTTATTGAAACGAAATTTAAGAGGTGGCGCTCACTTTCAAGAACGAGCACGAAACTGCTCGTGTTCTACTGGTAGCTTCTCATCACCCATGGATCGACCGAGTGGAGGGTCTCACATCATACCTATTATACAGTAGAGCGTGTTGAGTTTGTATCTTCTTTGTGGAGTAAATTCCTCGAAGAGTTTGGTAGTAGATTGGTACCGACGAGTACAATTTTGCATTTGCGCAGCACTGATCGTAATAGCGCAAGAGCGGATCGTTGATTATATGTTACAAAATCGATAGACTAAGATAGGTATGGTTATGAGTGAGCCGAACACCGTCCTCTACTTGCCTGTAAGATTCTAAGTCTCACATGCTTAGACATGCGGTGAGCACAGACGACACCGTTTCCTTTTTTTGTTTCAGTCACTGGCAAGACTAGATGTACTACGGATACAATCCATCTTGTCACCTTTCTAGAGATAATAGATTTGTTTCGTGCACTGCAAAAGGAACGTATGATGCTACTCAGTTCGTACTAGGACATACTTCTTAAGGTGTGACATTGGCGCAGAAAGGTGGCTTTTTTCGCAAAATTGAATAACCTCGCTATTCTAGTGATGTAAAAGGCGACTTCACTAAGTCTTGCAGTGCCACTTTATGGGGGGTCTTCGCACCCAGGCATAAGGACGTAGTCGTGTCTGTTCCGGTGAATTGTTGCCTAAGTATGAGTAGTGAACCTATGCTGGTCGGCAACCCATATTCCAGTGGCCCGATAGTACCAGCATGGACTAATTAGCATTCCTAAGTGCAGCCACTGTTGGTTGGTCGTGAGAGATGGACAGGTCGTGTAGGCAACGGTTAGGGTCAGTCTAAGACGAAGAACTCTGAACCTAAACACCATGAGGGGACTGCTTAACGTCCTTCTCAAGCACCATATTCAGACCACGGAGAGTCTCAAATGGTGTGGTGTGACAAGTTTTAATAGGGGCTATCATCGCACGCAGAATAATGAGGCATAACTGAAAGTACGCTGACAACGGGCATATACGTGTGACTGAGTCCATGTACGGTGGAGAATGTTGGTGCATAAGACTTAGGTGAGGGTGTGGAACTTTGGACATGTAGATGTTAAACAAGGATGCTTAATAGTGCAGAGTTAGACGGGAGATGTGCGGTGGGTCAATCTACATCGTCGTGGCTGCGTAGGATGAGTAGTCGTGTATAAGTAAGAACGTCGCGCGAGCCGAGGCACGTCAAGTAACAGGTTGAGAGTGTTAGTGAGAATGTTCTCGCCGAGCATGCGAGTTATTTTTGGCAAAGTAGGACGAGATAAGTAAGGTGCATCTAGCACGATAGTCTAATGAAGGGTTATATGTATAAGTAGAGACAGAGTGAGAGACCTCTTCTAAAAAATATTCTATACTGTATATTAGTATATATATATTATATATAAATATAATTTATGTATATATTATATACATCAAGGTGATAATGTATGGTGTCAATATATAACCATGTCGGTCGCTTTCTTAATTAAGCTTAAAGATAATCTTCCAATTCTTAATTTGTTGGTAATTTTCATTAGAGTTATTAAACGCATATTATCTAACCCAATATTCCGTTAATTTGTGGTTGCTTGGTCAAAAGCATTTTCAATAGTCTGTCGGTGGTCAGGACAATATAAGATAAATGGACCCGTCACATTCCGCCACGAACGAACGCACTGAAACACACTATGGCCCGATCGATTCCGCAACTATTTGTCACCCCCACTTGACAATATTAATGTATATTATACTTATATTTGTTTAATGGTGAATAAATGCTTCTAAAGTTTATATAAGGATCGGTCACAGTGTGATGATGTAATGGAAATATTAGCATCTATTAAGTAATTAACTAATCTTAGATATACTAATCATTAACCTGTTGTAGTTATATTGTCACAAAGTAAATCACAATCCATAAATCAATATATATATCTTAATATATCTCTTCAATAATATTGCTAATATATACATTAAAAGAAAGGTTAGTGAACATAAAGTACGAGATAGGGAAACAGTCAGTATCCAAAATGCCTACTATGTTGACAGAGAACAGCGTGACTGCTTCCACAGTATTTCTGAAACCGAGTATTCTGTATTAGAGATCCCACCTGAAAAAATGTTTAAACAATATAATAGCCTGTTTGGCAGTGTGGGGCACGTGTTATTGTTCCTTGTCGGTGGTTGTGAGTGTGAGAGGATCGGCTCCAGTCGTCACAACGCATGCGGAGCATGCCTATTCAGAATCTCGAACATCATTCAATTGTCGTCCGAGAGCACAACAGAGGTCTTCGTCCCAACAACCTTGTGGGGATTTTTTATGGTGAGGGAGTGAGTCTTATTAAACCGCCAGTCCTCCGGTTCAAAACACATCCCCGGCGCACACGGCGTAATTCTTTTAACCTATATATTCTCCCGTTTGAATGAGGTGTCTTGATTTTATACAAATGTCTTGTGTTACAGATCCTTATTATCCCTCATTGCGATGTGCATCTTTAACCCAAATCCCACTACTATCATTACTATAAGTATAATAATAACCTATTTACTGTAGACTTTGGTTGATTGAATAAACCATTATGGATATTCACGTAATAACAGCAATGGGTACCACAATATACTTTCAGCAATATGGTCTATACTACAAAATGAGAAGCTGCCTATTCATATGCAAACAATTAAAGTTTCTAGTCATTATATTTACATATATATATAATACATTAGTTATGTAAAATTATATATATCTATTATCTACGGCAGTATAGTATAACTCTCGCTAAGTATAGCCTATAAAACCTACCTAGTAGGAAATATCGAACATGAATAAGCAATTTAAATAAATTTAATTTTGGAGGCAATGGGAGACAAGAACCTTAATATATTTTAGAACACACCCTTGTTTTGACTGCCACTGATTATATACCATTATTAAATAAACCTTGCTAACTTTTGATGCGTGTATTGACTTAAGAAAATTAAATTCCGCATCTTTTATTCGAGTATATTGTGTTTTATTCATTCTTTTAAAGCTAAATAAACATGTCGTGAATTTAATTTATTTTCCCAAATGGACAAATTCATAACATGCTACCCAAGCACTTTTTCCCATAGAATGAAAACCGGACCAAGTACATCCAAAATTAAGGTACGTAGACTCAACCAAAAACCAAGGTTTATGTGGCTTTTGTGTACATTTTTTTTTATGAGAAGAAACTAAATAATGTCAAAAAAGCGCAGTTATTTAGTGTCACAATATAATGAATGTAGATTATTTCTCTGTGTAGATATTAGATTAAACTGTCAAACTTAAACCCTTTAGTTTTTCTAAGTAACATCTCCTACGTAATAACGCAAAAGCTTGGCCCCATCTTCCTTGTTCCTACGAGTTTAGCACTTACAAACATTACGTGTTAGACTGTATAATATTTTTTCATAACAACCGTCTCTTCTAATCGTTTTAAATTTAAAGGGAATTTATAGATATATAAAAGTGAGTATGATGAAGTATTATGACTAATATTTAACACTTGGGGTTTTTACAATAATCTATCATGGCAGCGCAATAATATAGACAAACGAACAACACAGCAGATGCAACAACAACCCAAACATACTATTTGCTATTTTTGTTGGTTATCTTAGAAGCCAACATGCATGGGTGGCAAACGGCCTTTCAGGCTTTCTTTTTCTTTTTTCTCTTCTATTTTGCCTCTCCTCAAAACACCATCTTATGGTCACCCACGAGTTTCCACAGCACGACAAGCGTATAAATAAGGAGAGAGACAATTATATTATTTTAACTAAACAAATTCTACAATGTTTCTTGTATCACTAATTGTTTTTCATTCCGTTTAAAATAGAGTTTACGTGTTGAAGATAATTTTCAGACCGACAAGATTTGCAAGCTTTACACAAACGAACCAGGAAGAAACCATATATTGCTATCCGAACTGCCAAGAAATACCAAAGAAATGGCCGGACGCAAAATCATGAACTAGAGCAAAATCGATAGGCACTAGACGAAAATAGAGAGAAGAGGCAATAAAACGAAACATTGGCGTTACCTACCAAATGGTATCGGGCTAAGCTTTTAATCATAGCAGCTCCAAGCGACTTCAATTGCCATAGTTCCCTTTTCTCAATAGATATTTAAGTGTTTGTCCTCAAAATAAGTCCTTTACTTTTTTCTATAATAATATATATATATAATATAATATTATATATATATATATATAATATATATATATATATACGGTATATATAATTATATATATATATATATAATAATATATATATTATATATATATTATATAATAATATATAATAATAAATTATTATAATAATATTAAATAAAATATTTTTATATATATATAATATCTATATATATATTACATGCTCCTTATATTTAGTTTGTGAGTTCGTTCATGGACCAGGACTCGCACTTTTATTGCACCCACTCATATTGGCCATAATTCTCTTCCTCGCTCACACGACTACGGGAGAGATACTCGGGCACCTCGCTCAAATTATATTTTGCAGACTCATATATTTTTGGGAGTAGCAAATATTTCTAAAAGATTCTACGTCACCGGATCTACCCATTACTTCACACCTCTTCGAGAAGAACAAGACAAAAACAAAAATGGAACCTATATCAGCCGCTGAGGTAACTATCATTAACTATTACTACTCAGTACACCATTATATATATTAGTACCGAATGTCCCTACTAGCACTAACACTTATATATAAATACACCATTATCTTATATATATTCTCAGCGGTACCTATACCTGAGCTCTAGTAGTGCACCTACCCTCATATCTCTCACTACCACTTGAAAAGTTGGGTATCCGCACTGACCTCACATCGGGAAGGAAAGAACTTTTTGCGGCCATGGGGAAACTTCCTCCCGTCTCCATCTTTTGACCCTCTTGTTGCTTGTTATCGCTCATTTACCCACTTCCACAGTTTTTCCATGTCTTCTCTAGACTACCTACACCCTCTTTCCTTCTTTGTAACGTTTGCCGTCGTTCTTTCCGCGATCTCGAGCTGTCATTTTCGTTTCTACATTCATTATCCCTCCGCCTATCTACCCCATCTCGTCGTCGTCTATGAGCTACTACATAACTTGTCTGGAGATTTTCCGACCACGCCTTTTTGTACCGGGCCCTTTTTTACACTCCTCTCCAATCATATCTCACACTAACGATCATCCCTATCATCAGTCAGCTCATTATCCACACTCTGTTCCTTTTTTCTAAACATTGCCTTTCCGCCTGCTACACTTTCTCCGATTTCCTCCGTGCCTGCTCTTGCGCAAGGCGGCGAACTGCTAGGGACGGTGGTGCCCATCTGTTAAGATATACGGCTTGCCACGACACACCCATCTACCACACCTGTATTCCGGACCTTGCCCTTTTAGCCATTTGTGCCCAGATGAAATATAAGCGCTTTTTTCAATAAGTAACAATTCTAAATTCACTCTTTCAGAAACCTAGAGATTAAGAATGATCGATCCAAATATAATAATATAGAGTAAGCCTAAATACTTTCCAAATGAGTAAAGGAAAGTATGTAATATACAAACTATACTAGTAAGAAAGGGAATGAAATTACGGTATATTATAATTTTCCAATGAAGGGAAAGATTAAAACCCCCACTCCGGACCCATATCCGTCAAGAGTGCAATTTTAGGCAAAGTTATGAGCGAAGAGTTGAACATTTGCAAATGATAAATTAGCAGCTGTGACGTTAGAAGAAATTAAAGGAGGGAAAGCAGAAAGGAGCAAAGTTAGAACTGACAAAGTTTTGCTAAATACAAGAAAGGACGTGCATTAGAAGTACCTGGGTAATGTTCGCGCTAAATAATCTTATCTTCCTAGATTAAGAGACAAATAAATAAATTAATTTTTTAAAACGTCTCTGCATATCACTTTTACATTTTTGAAGTAAAATCCTGGTCTGCATAGGTCTTACGATCTCCAAAATCATCCTGTTCTTTCCCAACTATCTTTTCACAAACCTTTTTCAAATACGCTCTTTCAGACAGATATTCGATACACTACTTAATATTCCTTCCAATACGAATTAATGTTTCTAGTTATTTATTCAATTTCTCTCGATTTTACATTATTCTCCTTCACTGCTTACCTCCGGAGAAACTTCATCCGCACAGTTTACTGCACATTATTTTTTGAAAAGGACTAGAGTTTAAACACTACTGTCAAATTAAAATTCAATTTAATTTGATATTCATATAGTCAAGCTCAATTAACAACTTACATTCATCAGAAGCTTTATTTACAGTTATTTTAATACGGCTACTTTCCATGGCTTTGTAGCACTTTATTTATATACTATTCCTAGTTCCATGCCCCTTTAGCTAATTTTTACCTTCACTCATATATCCTTCCTTAAAACTTCAAATACTTTATAATTCATCATATTCTCTTCCGTTATCACTCTCGGTCTCCAACTCTGCTGTCTACTTTAATCCACTATTAATTTTTTCCAGACTTCCGTTTTCCCTTTTATTGGCATAATAGATTTCTTGATACAGTCGCTTCATTTTCCTGCTATAAGTTATTTCCAGCACTTTTTGAATTTGGATCGAATAACAGATTGGAGGATTACTTAGCCATTCATAATTCACTTAATATTACTCTATAATGCGAATTACTATACGATAAAAAAATAAAAATTATTGTATTACTAAAGGCATTCTCGGAGCCCTTTCATGTTTGTAAACAGATAGACTGCCTATTCTCGTAAGTAATATAGATCTATACTAGTGTCCTGATACAGCTTAATTTTTCAGTGGCCTAAAAACAGGAGTTATCGAACTTCATCCTATGTCCACAGGAACCAAACTAATCTTTTTAGGTCTAATCAAAAATCCTTTATGTAAGAATTTTCTAACTTTTCAATTATCACTTGTTCTTAAA